>JAJIBD010031930.1:0-20189 GCA_021461705.1 Cryptotis parvus | reverse complement strand
AGTGTGATCTTTTGGCCTTTTCAGTTCTTAAATATTCCTTAAGATTAAATTATTTTTAATATGATTAAAATTTATTTTAATCTTAGCAAACTTATTTTTACTATAATTCCGTGACTATTCAATGCTACGACCTAGTTTTTCCTTCAGAACCCCACGGCAAAAGTAACAATGCCACGCATATACCAACAGTGGTCAGGAACAATTTTTTTCTGTTACTTGTATACCTGGTTATTGACAAGCAGTAAGAGAAAATGAAAGCCCCATCTATGATAAAGTTGTATGGGCATATGGTGTCGCCACAGATACATGCCTTGATTCTGGTGTAATAGTGTGAAATACAGAGGACTCACTTCTGTTTATTTTTTTTCTATGATGGTGTCTAAAAGAATCATTTTGAGCTCCATAAGTTGACGCCAAGTCTCAATGATTACTCCAAGGGTTCGTCACACGTATGGGGCCAGGTCGATTTTAGCGGGAAACTCTGGTCCTGCCCTTCCTTCAAATTCCACAGCCCCTGAAGATAGACACACCACGCCTTGATTTACAGCTCCTTCAAAGCGCAGCCGCCGCAATATCTTTAGAGATAATACTGATCGGTGGATACGTCCTTCCTGTAGTTTGCATATTTTATAGCACTCTGGGGCAGGTGCCTGAAAGGTTCTAACTAGATGCTCATCATCCTATTAGGTCAGTGTATGCCTGGGGAGCTAACCCCACACATCATGTCAGTCATTGTCAAACACATTCGCACCTTATAGTTCAAGGGAGTTCCATCTGTAAACTTGAACCTGACCTCCTCTATAAGTTTCATCCATAAGGGCTTGATGAGAGCCTACTGAGAGTATACACCCACACTGCAAAGCCTAAAGCACCTGTACTAGAGCAGTGCCAAAAACTAGTACCAATTATGGACCTCAATTCAGAATGATCTGAATATGGCTTTACACTCCTCCTGTCCCTGGAGTGCAGATGCCTGAGCGTCACTCATTGCAACAGGATTATATGTGAGATTGTTATTGGAAAGCGGGTCATAATCATTGAACAACGTAAAGATGGTGGATGATTCCAAGTACTTTTACTGTCCGACGATGATTCTGCCCAGATTGAGAACCAAAAGACTGGCATGTGTGTGTCAAGTCAGAGTTTGTCAGTATCGCTGGGCTCCCCAGCAGCATTCAGGACAGAGCAGTTTTCTATCTCTAGAGCCTGTGGGGAAATTTAGCTGCTTGAAACCTCATGTTCTGGTATAGTTCCAAAATAGCTTCTAATAGTACAAAATTTCTAGCCCCTTCTAACTAATATAGGGAAATAATTTCAGCTCTACTAACTTTTTGACTATATATGAGGGAATCCATACTCTCCTTAAATTAAAGAGTATCCCTAATCAGAGAGAGTCTCACCAAAGAGTATCCAAATCAATAGGAAACTGCACTAAAGAGAGAAACCTACGAAAGAAGTCTCACCAAAGAGGGTCCTAAACAGAAACGATTCCCACTAAAGGAGAAAGCAGCATCTCAAGGCAGTCCCCTTATATACAGTCAGTTGCAATCTTAACTGCAGGGAGAGGGTCCCACGGCCAGTGAACCTTCTAAACAGCTTCTGGGATAGGTATGGTTAAAAGTGTGGTGCCACACTCTGCTACAGAGTACTTACCAAGATTGTGTCCCTGCCTCTATGTGCCATATATGGTTGTAATGCCAGCTGCAGGCGTTGATGTATGTCCATGTATTGGTTTCCTAATTGTTTTTAACTTGAGTATATTAAAGTCCCATTTAGTGGGAGAGTGAAGGAAAGAAAAGAAGACTAAAAACATATCTTCAGCTGGAAGAGGATAGATGATGATTACCAATGGTTTATGGAATATCTGGTCCCTCGGTAAGGCAAAATTATCGAGTGTTATACTGATGAATTAATTTTTATTCCCCAAGTCCCTCTTAGCAAAAAGGTATCTTTCTCAAGGAAAAGAGACCTCAGTATCTCACCCTTCATACTGGAATAGTGATGATCAACTGTAAATGTAAATTTCTACCTAATAACCTCAGTTCTCTCTGTTTGAAGTCCTTCCTGAAAAATCAGGACATGTTTGAAATTTCACATGAATTAAATAAATCTGAGGAGGGGGCCAAGGGAGTGAGGTGGTGGTGGGGATGGAGTGACATGGGGGAAAAGGGGCAGAGGTATCAAATCTGATCCAGGTATGTTGAAACAGAGACTCTCAGACATGGGGCAGAGCTACTACTTGTTCCCTCTCAGCCTAGTCGCTCATGAGGTTCCCGAAGACATGGCGGTTTCCAGCCCTGGGCCTGCCAATCCGGAAGCAGAGCCTCTACAACGAGCCAATACGATCCAATATCCTCCTCACCCCCACTCCATGGGGCCTCCCTCTAGTCATTAACTCTACCCAGCAGACACAGACTATCAGAAAGCTCTGCTTGCGCTGGGCTGCTAGCGGCCACGCAGTTCATCAATAAATGTTTTATTTAGAGGTGTGATTGAAAGAGTATGCGCACCCACATGGTAAGCCTGGCAAGCTGCTCGTAATATTTGATATGCCAACATTAGTAACATTTATGTATTAGGTCATTCCTGTGGACTTAATATAATGGTTTGCAGGCTTTGATGTTCCTGGCGTAAGCAGATGCCTTTCTCCTAGCATGAGCCAGACATAGGGAGATATTACTGGTGCACGCCTAGCAAACAGATGATTAAACAAGATAGTGATAGTGATAGTGATCGCAACAAATCTCTCTGGTTTTTGTTAAATAAAGATTCTGATGAGTGAATCTACGATGACCAAGACCTCGCATTTCTAACACAATCTGAGGTAAATATAAATGGATGGACCCTAACGCATTGCAAGTTGTCCTTCCAATTCTCTGTCTAAAAATTTTTCATTTGATCGGTGCCTACATCCTGCATGACCGGCTGGAATCTCAGCAAAAGTTTGTAAGAAATTTTCTTTTCTTCACAGCAAAATCTCTCCACTGTGGTTTTACATAACTATCTCGGGTCTGATTCCTATCTCGTTTTCTACTTTTTTAGTTTGTCTTACTTGTTTCTTCCTGAATCTTGAATTTACTGCCTGCAGTTTCTCATTCATCATCTTCTTTGATATCATGCCTTGACGTTAGCATGTACTCAGTTAGATTTAAAACATTCACTAATGACCATATTTAGGCCTTCTTTAGGTGTATAAAACTTAGAGTTGCTATTAAGCACCTTCAACAACATGACATAATTCATCTGAAGCGCACAATGTCTTTCCATCTAGTAAATTATATTTGTTCTGTTATATAGTTCTGTATTTAAAGAACCAAGAAAACCAAGTAGTTTTTAAAGAAGAATAATGGCATATTAGAAATAGAGTATTCATGACCTAGGCAGTCATTATATATGATGATCTCTATGTTAATCAAGGTCATACTAAGCATAGTTACAGACCTGAAACTTTAGGAGATCGTTACTTAATATCTAACCATTGTATTGGCATGTATCCATTCAATAGCTATATTCTTGGAAACCACTAGAAAGCTAAAATTTGACAACATACTAACTAGGTGTAAGTCTTAACTTGGAAGGCCCATCTTGTCCAAGAGTGTAGAAAAACTGTATTTTACAATAATTAGAAAACATTATCTTCTAAGATTTTTAAGAGGAAAAAAATCTGGTAATATAGAAGATATGATTTCGCTGCGTAGACACAGATAGTTATATAAATGTAATTTGTATGTGGTTACAAATATATTCATATATATTTGATATTAATATCAAATTAGTGTCATTAAATGGAAATTCAATGCACTAATTTATTAAGAAATTTACTGATAAATTAATTAACTATAAGAAAAATAATTTAGAACATGATTATAATTCATCCCAGGGGGAAAAAAACAAAAAAACATGAGAGTCTTAAAAGATAATGTGAGTCTTTTTAACATATGCATATTTTATAGGTTCACACTGTTAAAAGAAAAATGCCCCAAAGAATTATATTATCAAAAGAAATAAAAATGAAATTGCTATAGGATGGAAATTTCATATGATTTTCTAGATTGAAAGTCTACTAACTTCTGAGAAGTTAGATAAAAAATGTGTAGAGCCAGAGGTTAGGTAGGTCAGAGAAATAGGAACAGGGTGCTATTAATTGTCGAGGGTACTAATGCCAACTCAAACTACATTAAATAGAGGCAAAAGGATACACATGATAACCTTAGTGTATGTTCTGTAATCCATAGTCTGTAAGGGAAGGAAAAGAGAAAGAGAGAGTAGGGAAAGAGCTAAAGAACCCTGCCATGGAGGTGGTTAGGAAGTGGGAGGGAACTGGATGTTGGGGGTGGGAGATGGTAATGGTGGAGTAAGGTGAAAACTGAAACCCTGTAGTGAACAAAACCCAAACATGAACTTTTTTAATTGTACAGGGATTTATTTGTATATCTCACGGCGTACAGACAAATACATAAAAAATTTCTGTAAACATGGAATAACTGTATATAAAAAAGCAATGATAGGTTAAGCATAGATTATCTGCCAAAAATCCAAAAGTGCAGTAAACCACTCTGAGAAGATATGAGTAGGTAATCAAACACCATGTATGTGTTGTAAAAATTCAAGATTTTATTTCTAGTCCAACCATCATTTAATAGTGTCAAATTTCAAGGTTTTTTCATAATCACTGTTCAATTAATTTTTCTGAATAAATTCCTAAAATATAAACCCACTAACACACAATTAAGCATTGTCCTGAGTACTTAGAGCACGCATGCTCCACCTAAAGCCTCAGCAGCCTTACTCATACAAGGTGTGTGAAGCAAAAAACTCTGGGGGCGTGAAAAAAAGTGGTAAAATGATCGATCACATTGATATCCCATTATCTATTAATTTGCTCTAGTAGGCACCAGAAACATTTCGATCCCTGTGCATGCCAATGTAGCCTGAGAGTATCTGCTTACTCTAGGAATGCAAAGAACTCCTTTACTCACACCCAAGAGCTGCCACTATAACTCCAGCTGAACTACCTGCAGCAAAATTTCGAGATTTCTTGGGAGGGCCCCGCTCAATTTATTGCTCCCCCCCTTGATACATCTCCCAAACTATAATACTAACACACAAGTAACTAGTTAGGTTGGAATGGGAATGTGAAGACAACTGAAGCTAGACTGACTAACAGATATATTAACACATAAGGTTTAAACTGAAACAATAGTTCAACACAAACCCCTCATACAGGGACTTAATATCCCAATAATGAGAGATGCGGGAATTTTCACAAAATTTCTCACTGAAGTATTTAGCTACATGATCATTCCAGTGCCATTTTAGTAACTACAACATATAATAATAGTGGGGCTCAAGCTATGGGACAGAATTGAGGGTTGGTGGGGAAAATGGAGACAACGGTGGTGAGAAGGTGACAGAATTGGTGTTGGAATATTCAATGCCTGCAAATAACTCAACATACACAACTTTGTAAAACATAGTGATTAAACAAAATGGGGATACAAGCTAGAATCTTAACAAAGCATGAAACTGGTATGATGAGTGTGTAGGAATTACTTGGCTTTAGAAATAATAATATAATTATATACAGTAATTATGTAAATAATCCAAAGTGGCAGAATGGAGCTGCTTTCTTCCCATGATCACAACACGCATACCTATAGTATAATATAATCAGAAGCAGACCTAAGCCATATCAATAGAACTTTCACTGTAACACACAGATAGGTAGAACCTAAAACAAACAGATAAACAGACCTACTCCTATTGAGGAAGGCACCCTAACACAAGGTGTGTGATACAAAACCCAAAGGATGGATACAAAAGTACATAAAATAATTTTTAAAAATTCCAATTTTCATTGCAGAATTTTGTACTATATTTAAGGCATGGAAACTATTAATGTGCACAGTGAAAATAATTGGATTAAGATATGTGACATATTTACACAGTGCAAGTACTACTCTTGCTAAAAGATGAAGGCTTCTTGTAATTTATATGGCAATATAGATGATCTTGTGGGGATCACATTCAATTAGAATGAGTTGGTGAGGAAGAAAAATTCTTTATAATTTTCATCTTATATTTTGGATCTCAATTAAACAAGTAAACAAACAAAGCAAACTCCTCATCTTCTAACAGCAGCATGGTTTTATCAAAAGACAGGGTGGAGGCATTTACTCAAGTAGGAGTGGAGTCTATAGGTTGGAGGCATTGTAACAGGCACGGAGAGCCTATTCGTTGGAGGCTTGAATCAGGTATGGAGTGCCTATTGGTTGGTACAGATGGCTACTTGACATTTTATGGTGAATGTGGTATGAGAAAGACTGAGTACCTGAAGTAGTGTTGTACATTAATGTTTTTTCTCAGTTGAAAGAATCAATCATATTTGCAGACTACTTATAAGCAATACAAAATATTGGGATTTTTCTTTGATACTTTCTGGCATTAGGATAAAATCTCTGGGCTTCATACGCAAGGTAGATACTCTGAGGATGCATTGTACCAGGTCCTAAATTAAAACTTGAGATAATAATACTAGGAAGGAAAAGAAAGAATGAAAAGCTCTTCACCTGTGCTTTGTTTGCTGGAGCCTGGGTTCAATGTATACTAATTATTGCATGTTCCCCAAGGACCACCAAAAGCAACTGCAAGACCTTAAACTCTGCTGGGTAGCAAAAGAAACTAAATAAACAACAAAAAATGTAATGGAACTTTTTAAAGTTGTGTCATGTGTCTAATTAAAGTGCTCTATTTTTCTGTATGGTTTCAGTAGAAGATGGGAATGTCAATTATGTGTGTTCAGTAGGAAGTGAAAGAGGCGGAGAGGACCAAATAAAAGATCAAAAGGCAATAATGTACTTCACAAAAAGGGGGTGAGGAAGAGTATTATATATATTATTATCATACTATAATACAAGATAAGGCCGATCTTAAGTCTATGCTTATCAGAGTTCCACCCTACAGTGAAGCCTGTTTGAGGCCCAGGTATACTTGAACAAGAGACACAGACACACGGGCAGAGCTGCAGCAGGCTCCCCTGTGCTTAGCTGACTATGAGGTGTGCGGGAGGGAAGGTGGTTTCTAGCCCTGGCCCGACATCCCTATATAGCCCCAAGAATTCAGAGGAACCCTCACCCTGAGGGCAGTCATCTTCAACATCCGAACTCCACAGATCATCAGAGCTCCACCCAAGAAAATAGCTGATCCCCTCCCCATTTACTTAGCTGCTTTGCTTCACTACCCTGCGGTTCATCAGTAAGTGCACAAGATAAGAGCCTACCACTGAGAATATACCACTTGCACGGCAGAGCCCGGCAAGCTACCCATGTCGTATTTGATATGCCAAAAAAACAGTAACGATTATAGGCCTCATTCCCATGACCTAAAGAAATGGTTTGGGACTCTTAAGTGTTCCTGGAGTGAGTATATGCCCTTAGGCTACACTAGCATGCTACAGGACATATGGAGATGTTACTGGTGCCCGCTTGAGCAAATCTATGAACAACGGGAAGACAAGTTGATACAAATGATATCATTATTGTACTTTTGTACTTTTATCTGGTGTTACCTTTTCAGGCGGCAGACCAGAATTCCAATTGTGGCATCCCATATGGTCCTGAGAGCACTGCCAGGAGTAATTTCTGTGCGAGCTAGGAGCAACCACTGAGCATTGCTGAGTGACCCAAAAAGAAAAAAAAAGACATGAAACAAGAAACTTTTATTTTTTTGTGAAGTGAAGCAGTTTAACTTTTCGTTTACTTTTGGGGCCATACCTGGCTGTGCTCAGGGGACCACTCCTGGAGGCTCAGTAGACCCTATGAGATGTGGGGATGGAACCCGAGACTTGCAGTCTACCAAGCAAGCTCCTGCATACTACACTATCATTGCTACCCAGGAGCAAAGGAGTTTTTATTGAAAGAACTTGCTTGCACAACAAGCCAGATGACCCCACTCCATCAGACCCCCATTTTCCACATCTGGACTTCCCTCTCGTCAGAACTCCACCCAGCGACAGCCCTATCACAGCCCGGTCTAGAGCGATGCTATGCAAGGGGCGTTTCATCTATAAAGCTATATTTAGAGGTGACTACAAGGGTATGCCACCTGCATGGCAAGCCTGGCAAGCTGCCCTGTTTTATTTGATATGCCAAATACCAGTAACAATTATATTGGTTCATTCCCATGGAGATAATATGGGTTTGAGGCTCTTTATGTTCCTGGAGCGAGCAGATGCCCTTGGGCTCTACTAGCATGAGACAGGACATATGGAGATATTACTGGTGCCCGCTCTAGCAAATAGATGATCAATGGAGGATAGTGATAGTGAACTTGCTTAGAAAGATGTGAAAGGAAAGCAAAAGAGAAAACACATGATCAAAGAAAAACACAGGCTTCTCCAGAAAGCAAATATTTAAAGAAAGAAAAGAGAAGCAGGCAAGATATGTGTTCAAGGAGAATAAGCCTTCTAAGGAGCAAACCCAAACATCTCTTTTCTTACCTATAATGAGACCCAGTGATAACTTTTTTTCACTGTCAGTTTTTTTCACTGTCAGTTCTACAGGTGGCAATTTCCTTGGAGGCTCAGAAGGAGAATCTGTTCTGTCCTGCTCTAGTTTCTTCTTACTGACAGCATTCCTTGGCTTTTGCCCATCACTCTGATATTTGCCTCCATCTTCACATCACCTTCTCCTCTATATCTCTACTCTATCTTTTATGTTTCTTTTTTCTAAGTCTACTTAGTTATCTTTGAATCTAAGATTACATAGGATTGTCTAAAGTGATCTATCTTCTCATCTTAAAGTCTTAAACATAAACATAACTGCTAAGTCATGTTTATGGAAACAAAATTTATTTATCATATGGGATTCAGAGATTGGTAGATGGGTTTATATCTGTGGTTTATATTTATCTCACTATAATAGGAATAATGAATATATAGACCATACATAAACAAAATAAAGGAAAAAAATAGGAAAAGATGATGCAAAAAAGAGCCGTATAGTCAATTCTTTTTCTGTCCACCAAAATTTTAGTGAAGTAATTTCGAATAGTTTTATTTAAAGAAATTTACAGAGGGAACCATGAGGGAAGAGGAGAAAATTATGCATTTAAGAGAGAATACAGATTTCTTCAGAGGAGAAAAGTCTGCATTAAATATTTTCCCTTGCTTCATTCCAGCTAAACCTTTACTTTGAATCTAAACTGGAATCTTTTGAGCTATTAGAAAGTGTCAGAAAACTATGTCAATGGCACAAGTGAGTCTCCCTACACTGCATTGCATTGCAGAGTTGAATTGTAATGTACTCATATCCATCCTTAACATATTATCTCAGACTATATGTGTTTTTTTCCATGTGATTGGTGAAATTGTCAAGTGCAGAGTTGAACATTTGCTGTCAAGATCATAGCCTGTAAAACCAAAAAGATTATCCTATCCTTTCTAGAAATCTCCATACCTTAAATTAGATGACACATTTTAAGTAGAAATGGGGAAGAAGAGAATATTATAGATTAACTCATCATGTACATGTGGATGTGTGTGAGAGAGAGGGTGGGGAAAAGAGAGAGAAAAGAGAGAGAGAAATGTTTTGTGAATTAAAATTAATCAGTAACTCAATAGTCTGAGTTATAGACTGGCACTTTCAAATGAGATTGAAGTTCAGAGAGCTGACAAGTAAAATAACTTATTACTTCTTCAGATAAGAAATGGGGAGTCAGAATTTCCTTCAAATTTACAGAATGTCCTAGAAGAAATATTTACAATTATATGTTACACTCATTGGACTGGAGACTTAAGACATAATAAATACTACCATTTAAAAATAAAATATGTATATCTAACTTGCATACTACTTCTACTAGGGTACAATTTGGACTTTATTTTATTTCCACTTCTATCATAAGCTACATTAAATCATTTGAAGAAATAGAGGTGTATACCCATACGTAGACATTACATAAGAATGATAAAGAGTTGAGCAAAAAAAATAAATCTCATGAGTAGCTATATTTTTAGGAGGATGGTCAGGCTTTGCATTAGGTAGTCTTTATAGATACTTGTGGAGTACTTAAAAAGGTCATGTAAATGGCAATGATGGTCACAGCTCTCAAAAGCAACAGTCACAATGAGCTAACTTGGTTATTTCACCACCTGCCTTTCACTTATTTGATATAAAGACTGAGAAGTTTGTTCCTCATTTCTCCATGTCAGACTTCTGGACAAGGGACTTGACTGCAGCTCTCCAGTCCCAGGTACCACCAATTGCTTTCACTGACTTGCTCTCTGACTCCAGGAGTGAACTGAACTCTGAGATTTATAGGTCAGCATGGCTAAATACTCAAGAATCTGATGTCCTGGCTTTCTTTGACTTCTCTTTTTTTCCCTTTTGCCAATTCTACACCAAAAAAAGAAACTGAGGAGTCCCCAACATAATTTTAATTAATATTTGTCTGAGTTGTCTTGGAATTCATATGGAGGATTTATCACTTGGTGATTTTAAACCAACTTCTTCACAAAGAGAGCTGACAAAAATAGGGGGGCACACAACACCCTCCTCCCCTCACCCCTCCCACACACACCCCTTCACTCCTCCCTCACTTCTTTATTCTTCATCTTTTCTGCCTATCTTGGAAAGAAATATTCCAAGATGCCTTCAATAATTAATGGAATAACAGGTGGGGAGAGAACTGTGGACTCTACAAACAGATAACACAGCAGAAAGCATATTGATGTAATAAACTTAGGAATTTATTTTGACCACTGTAATAAGGGAAGTTACAACCTTGACAGAGACCTAGCCTTATCTCAGGGAGTTAGGGAAAGACATTTAAAGGGTTTTATCATTTAAGGAAGATTTTTTAAGAACAAGGAGCTGATTGGATCAGATAAAGGTTTTTACATGATACTTTAAGAATTAGGATGATTTTAAAGCCAATCACGATAAGAAAAATTCTTTGTTTGTTAAGTGAGATATTTGCCCAAGGGAACAATTTATTTATCCTGTGAGGGAGACTTATTTACCCAGATGAGCAAACTGTTTGTTCCCATAAATTGATTTGCAGAATCTCCCTGAAGCAAACCACAAACAATTTATTGTTTACAGTCTTATCTGTCTGGACAAGAGTTATGTCAGTTTGGCATTGGTGACCTCTGTTAAGCTCTAGGTATCTATATAAAGTTTCAGAAGGGTCTTCATTATTGTGTGTGTTATGTTTTGGTTTGTTTTTATTTTGTAGCCACACATGGTAATTCTTAGGGGCCACTCCCAGGGGTCACTCCCAGCTATGAATTAAGAATTTACTCCTGGCAGTGTTTTAGGGACTACATGGGTTTTGTATGATATGGGATTCTGGGGACTGAATCCTGGTTGGATACATATAAGGCAAGTGCTCCCATTATAATATTGCTCCAGTCCTTCATTCTTAAAGATCTTACCCCTATAATTTATCTTGGAATTCCAGACTTGTTCATCATATATCCAAATAAATGTTCTTGAAAAGAAGTGCTCCAAAAATAAAACAGCATTCAAAAAAAATATTAAAACAGCATTCAAAAAAAAAAACTCAGTTAAATCATCCTCTCATGGTTACAAACATCTCATTCAGCATATGCTTGCTTATTTTGCTTTCTGGACTGGACTGCCTTCTTTGGATGAAAAAGTTAAATGCTATGTGCTTAGAAGCTAACTAACTGGACTGCATGGAGAAGAGGGTAAAAGGCACCCTTAAAAATCACATCTTTAACCTATCTCTACACAGTGTTCAGTATCTCAGATAAGGGAAAAATTAAAATACGCACATGAATGACCATATTTTGGGAGCCTGACTCTGCTCACGGAAGCCTGATGTTCTGTGTGACTGTGTTTTGACTCCACAAAGATGGGCTCATCTCTATTGTGCAAGTGGACACTTCAATTTTGTTAAATCCACCTAGAGACTATTGCCCACAAAATTTAACTTCTTTGTTTCAATGACAGTCATGATTAGACTGAGTTTGTTGTGATAATTTTTTCCCCTGTATTTAAAACTACAGTGAGCCTAAGAAATAGTATAAGATGTAAGCACTTCCCCGGATCCATCCCCAGAAAACACAAAAGCAAACAAACAGAAATAATCTGCACCTTGAGCATAATCAAGGGAAAAACCTGCACAAAGTTCGAATAATGCTTAGCACCTGCTGAGTTGGACCCTTGTTAAGAATGAATTTTTTGCCACCATGCACAGTCAATAACTGGCACATAGATTGGTTAAAATAAAATATTGAGGAAAAACTCAGTGCTGAGGTTTCTCTAGCTGGGACCTATCCCTGGACTTGGAAACTGGAACCAGGCTATAGGTATAGGGATTATAATGCTGGATGACAGGCCTAGCTAGCTTGGGAGAGTTCCAGTTTTATCCACTCACATCTTAATCTATTTAGATGTTCTTAAGCCAGGGTTCATACACATGAGATCTCTCTTCTATGGAAACACTGATGGAGGGTGTGGCAGTTACAGAAGTCACCTTGACTCTGTGAATGAGTAACTTCTGACTTATTATTATGCATCTACTAAAACTTCTATGTTATCTAAATTGGGCACAACTCCTCTTTACACCCACTGGACCTAGAGTGGGACAATTAGAATTTTACCAGGAGACTGCCACCCTGGCTATGTTGAGACTGTCCTTTAAGATTATAGGAAGGATCACACTAGTTTGCCCTCAAGCAGGCGAGTGTGACCCTTTCAGTACATGGAGAACAAGATACTCAGAATCACCCTGGTACAGATAATAAATAAGAAGGATCTTATAGGTACCATCTAGATTACATGAAGCCAGTGAAATTAAGATGTATTACTTTATATCAGCCCCTCTCTTTAGTGTTTTGCATAAGAGATAATCTCAGAAGAAGGGATTAGTCCTCAGTGTAATCCTTTGTTTATACCTATAATAGGGTGTGGCCCCACCCTTCTATACTCTTCTACTATCTAGAAGCTGTTTAGGCTTCTTTGTTGACAGGACCCTGGCTGTGAACAGTTAGAATTACTTTGGTGTATATAAGAGGACTGACTTGGGACACTGGCCCCCCTTTTAGGTATGGTCTCCTTTTTTGGTAGGACTCTCGGGTGAGATTCTCTCTCTCTTTGGTAGGAGACTTGGGCCCTTGTGTATGGTCTAAGTTCTGATCAGAGGTAGAGTTCTTTCATTATATTGGATTACAGTGGTAGAACTTTTGTACTATTAAAAAAGTCTTCTTGGAATTGGCGCCAAACTCCTGAGTTTTCATCCGTTCCCAGTGGTCTTGGAGGTAGAAGAGAACTTCTGTCCTGATACTGTTGGGGACCCCAGTGGCTCCCTGACATTATACTTTTTTGTAAAATGAGCAGTTGCTTACATAATAGGTTGTAAATCCTTTTACTTAATCCAGAGCAAGCAAACCTGGGTGCAGAAGCGAATAAAGGATCAAGCTGAAATAGGTGCTTGTTAGTTCAATTTTCTTTCCAATAATTTCCCAACCTGAGTTAGACATTACTTGCATTGTGATTTGGTGACCACAAGTTTTTCCTTTTCCTGTAACTTGACCCCAGGCATTTTTTACCCCCTTCCTTTCTTTTAACATACACTTACTCACTCTTCCCTTCACACCCCCTCAAAAATTAATTTATTAAAGTATGAATTTTTTATCCTGCCCATTCTCCTGAAACTATTTTTTCTTAAATTTTTATGTAAATTCTGAAATGCTTTATTTACTTCATCAGTCTTTAATAAAGTGCTAATATGAATCCTGAACTCTAGTCCCTATATTATTTGGTGCCCAGTCTCTAAATAATAGCACATTCTGCATATATTTTCTTCTGAGGTTATTTTATCATTCAGGATCATGTTTTTTTCACCATAATTTGATAAAAAAGTTAACCAACTCTTTTGTACTTTCCTTTCTCCAGTCTTTTTATCCTTATTTTCTATCTCATGAAGCTTCTTAGTGTTTTTCTTTTTTCTGTGTCTGTTTAGGTTTTTGGTTTTGTTTGTTTTATATCAAGTTCTTTAAACAAAATGCCAACATGCCAGTCCTGGCTGTTCTCTGACACCTATTGGAAGGTCACTTCTAGCAGTTGTCACTGATGTTCACATCCTACAAGCATGTAAAGGAGATTACTAGCAATGACAAGTATCCAAGCCACCACCACAAAAGGCTTGAAGTAACCTGCTTCTGTTTCTTTATGACGAGTAAACAGATACCATCAGAGATTCTTTGCAGATCTAGTTAACAAAGGATTTCAAAAGGAAAAGGTTTCATTTTTAAAAAATTTGTATATATTTTTCTTTATTACCCCAAAATTCCTAGCAACTCCTGAGATATTAAATCCTGGGTGCTTGCATTCTTCAGTAGTGAAGGCTGTTCTGAAGCCTTCTTATCCAAAGGTTCCCTCTCAATGTTTCTTCGCAAATATTTGGTATATCACATGTTCATTTGGGCTCTTTCTTTCTTCATGAAAAAATAAACAGGGAGGGCTAGAGTGATATTCCAGTGGGTAGGACACTTGCCTCTCATGATGCCCACATGGGTTCAATCCCTGGCATCCGTATGGCTCCCCAGCACCACCAAGAGTAACCCCTGAGCATTGCTAGGTGTGATCCAAAAAGCAAAACAAAACTTTAAAAAAATGGGGATAGACCAAGTTGGGCCATACCTAGTGGTATTCCTGGACAATTCCTGGCTCTGTACTGAGGAAACCATCTGTGATACTGGATTTGAACCAGGATCATGACTTCTTGTCAGAAAATGATTCGCTGCTGATGAGCTGAGGGGACAGTTGCATTTTCCATCATATATCAGAGAGCAGGAACAATCCTGTTCTGCCCCAGTGGAACCAGTAGCTGGCAGCTAGGATAAAGACTAAGAGTCCAGCAAAAGTTCCAAAAAAGGTTTTACTCACACAACTTCTGGCATTACAATTCAAAGCTAGGAAACCCCAAACTTCTAATTCCTAGCCGAACCCAAACCACGTTTTCAGGTCAGACCAAGATGGCCACTGGACCCTGTACCATGTGCTCTAGGCTCCCTCCCCACCCTAGCCCTGTTCTTGGTTGGTCAGACAAAAAGCCAGTCACTTCCAGGTCCATGAACCTGGCAGGTCGTTCAAATGCTAAACCGTCAGAGCCAAGATCTGTCACCTGAAACTTTCCTGCAGGCACTTGTAGAGATGGGGGAAGGGCATCTGGGATGAAATGCACCTCAGAATTAATGCATGGGGATTAGTACCATGAATATCATGCAGCCAGGTATATATTTCTTCAAATGCACATGAGATCTTTATCTTCAGTTCAGGGTAGTTTTGGTTACTCAGCCTGTAGAATTATTGAGAGTTATGATGCTTGCCAGGACACAAACAGCATTCCTTTCTGATTTAGTTATGACTATTTTATTTAAAGGAGGATCCAACACAGCCAGGTAGATCCTGGTAAGGTTGTCCAGTCCTCGGAGAAGATCATGGGAGTATGAAAGAAAATATTTTAACCAGCAAACACAGAATTCATGATAAGAATATTCTACCACATAGAGAGTCACAGATCCAAACTGTCTTCCTGCTCTCTGTCTATAATGTGACCTGCAGGAGATAGCTCTAGGCAAGATGCAGAGGCTCTGGGCAGCTATGACCAGGAGGCTACCAGGACATGTCCTCCAACTACTACTAAAGCCACAAGCAGTGCAATCACCTACCTCCTAACCAAGGGTGCTTGTGTATTACTTATCACCAGCCTGAGATTGCTTGTTTATGATGGAAGGATACAAGTCTCAGAGCTATTTTAGGCTAATAGGGAAGTTATGAACATTTTTCTCTCATCACTACCTGGAGCTGACTTGTTACTTTCTCTTTCAAACTTTAAAATTGTGAATCCATTCTTATACTTATGTATTGCCTCTGCTTTTCTCACGAATCCTGCATTCTACACACACACACACACACACACACACACACACACACTCATGTATTGCCTCTGTTTTTCTCACGTATCCTGCACTACACACACACACACACACACACACACACACTCACAGACATTTTTTAAAGGTGCCCATCAAATAAATTATTGCTTTCTAGAGCCTGCATGGTTCAGAGTTGAATTTTGATGCAATTCACTTGAGACTAACCTCTTGATTACCATTAGACTGGCCTGGTTAATTACAACAGAATACATATATGCTCAATCATAGCAGTTCACTGTGAAAAACTATATTGGAAGTGACTCAGGGAAAGCAGTCTTTTAAATTGTATGCTAGTATCTAGCTTCTGAGCTCTGAGTCAAATTGCCTCCCTCCACTCATATGATAAGTGAAGTCTGCAGCAATGAGATCATTTCAAAAAGCAATGACTCACTATCAATTTTGGCTTGAAGCTAGTCATTCAGAAAAAACTCCTTTCTGAATTTTATGTGTGTGTGTGTGTGAAACAGAGAGTGAGTAAGAAACAGAAAGATAGACTAATAGGTAGATACACAAGCCCTACATGGATGGAAGCTCTGCATTCAGCTAGTTTAGTTTTGTTAACACAAAAGTGGATTTTCCTGGGTTCTTGAGAATTGTATGAAAGATTTGCATACAAAAACTCAGATGGTTGAAAGTTATCTTATTGCACAGATGAATCCAGATCCCTTCTCAGTTGTCTAGGCCTCTCTGTTACCTGTGAATGACAGCCTGGACCTGTCCCATGTGGTACTTGCCTCCCGTGTACGATGGCCAGTCCAGTCCCTGTGCTGGTCTCTCTAGCTCGTGTGCATTTTCCCAACCTCCAGTAAAATCACATACATGTGGGCAAAATCCTTGTGTTCCGCACCTGCCTCTGGGCCTCCCAACTGTTCCCCACCAGTCCCTGTTGTCCTGTTCTGGCTTTACTTAATCTCCAGCCATGACCTGTGCATATGAAACTCCTGTGCTCAGTAACTTACCACCACCTGGGCATCTGAGTCCTGCCTGGGTCTGAGCTATCCTAGGTGTCCAATCCCTGCCTGAGACCTGAGACCTGCCTGGCTGGGTTTCCCAGCCATGCCTGTATTGCCCTTGCCTGGTCTTGAATGACCTACCTGTACTGGGCCCTGTATCTGGGCATGCCGCCCCTACCTGATTCAGGGAGTGAGTCCAGAAAGTATGTGCTCAGAAAGAGAGCAATCTGGCAAGTGAAAGAGACATAGAGAGAGTGAGAGAGAGACAGAGACAGAGACAGAGACAGAGACAGAATCAGAGACAGAGAGGGGGGACATAGAGAGACACTGGTGCTCCATTTTATCAGTTGCCAAATCACACTCCCCAAGTGTCCCCTTCTACATTCTGATTGGCTACTTGTTCCATGGATGTGATGTTTGGCTAAAGTGAACTGCCTTTCTGCACCCTTAGTTCTCAGCTGTGTCAGTTTGGGATGTTCTACATAGAGAGTGTTTTGCTAGGATGTTGTTAAGGGGAAAGATTTTGAACTTTTGGTGTCGTCTTTAAAATTCTTAGTTTAGAGCCTTTATCCTGCAGAAATTCATCCTCTCTTCAGGGCATCCAGCCTTTGCCAGGCAGGTACTGGGGGCTACTCATAGTCTTATCAGGCCTCAGTACCTTCATCTCCCAAGGGGATTTAGTCTTCATAGTTCTGACTGGTGACCTAGTAACTTACTCCATTCTCTTCAAGAAGAGTTCTTCTTTTATTCCCTCTAGAAACCCATTGCTGGAGTACTGTTAGCTACTTGTTGCTTTATTTCTTTATAGTAATCATTCAATGACAATCCAATCTTTAGATTTCCCAGTTAAAGGACAATGGCCTTTGTAGTCAAACCAAGCCTGTAAATAAATTCTTACTTGTTCTTCATTTCCTCCTGGATTTTTAAATAGCTGAGATTCTATTAATGTGGAATAAAAGGAACTGTAGTAAAGGAAAGAGAATCAGGAAAGAGCATCTTTCCATTTTCACTTCTCATAATATGGTAGTGATAAGGAATAGATTGCAATTGTGATTCATCATTATTGATTATAGATAGCACTTTTATCTTTTACATGTAACTAAGATATGTAAAACGAGTTCTCTCTCTCACTTGACATCTCTCAATGTTTATGTATTCATATTATTGATATCATTAACACCAATTTAGAAGTAAGTGATGTTGCTATTCCTGGGGTTAAGGGGCTTGCTGCATTCATGAGTGAGCAGAATAGGTTGGTCTTTATGTCCTTATTCTCTAAACTAAGGGTATCAGTGAATCAGCATCACAGCATCATCTAGGAGCATGTTAGAAATGCTCACTGGCCACACTAGAGTTGCAAATAGAGGCTGCAACTTAATTGGATTTCAGACCATCCCCTTGGCACAACACTTTGAGAAGCATTCCCTTGATCATTTTTCTATAGGATCTTGTGTATTGACTATCATTGACCATTTCTTTTCTTCTTCAAAGTGCCTCACTAGCTTCACTTTCAAGGAGTTGGACCATTCGATTTAAGAATGACAAATCTAAAGATCTCAATTTATTCCAGGTTTTTTCATCAGTCTAAGAATTTATTATGCTTATTTACCAACAGTATCATTTCCAGAAAACAAAAGCAAGCCTAAAGTGCAGAAAGCAAGGTTGGAAAAAAAAATGTGCCCAATAGACTATTTCCTGAGCCATCTGATTTCAAGAGCTGTTCCCCAAAAGCACAAACGATTAGGACTAAATTTTTAGGGGACTAAGGAGAGCTACAAATCCAGTCATTTTTGCTTTCTGTTGTTAATGTAATCTAGCAGGTAGACAGATAGGATTTGCTTCATTTGTCTCAGGGCTCTCGTACACTTTGTTGTGAAAATTTCACCATAAAAGATATGGTTTAAAACTGTCTATCTTAAAAGAACATCTGTCACCAGGAGGTCTAGACTAGCTGTGTTATAATTTTATAGTAGTTCTCACAAAGACAACTGACTCAGGAAACCACAGATGGAATTCTGTCTGCCCAATCCTTTCCTAGCCCTCCTGCTCCCACTGATCATCAGAAGGTTTACTAATTCCCTCAGCACCAAATAAAATCATTCTGGAAAGTAATCTCACTTGCCTGTATTCTGATGGGGTAACACATACTTGTTTCTAAGACTTACCCCCGGCCTATGATAAGAAATCACTTCTGGCAGTGTTTGGGGCACCATATTCAGTATCAGGAATCAAAGCAGGGTCAACAGTGTGCATAGAAAATATTTGCCCTTAAACCCTGTATTATCTCCTCAGCTTTAAGTTAGTTTTTACTTAGGATAAATACCTAGGAGTGTAACTTCTACACTCCTGTATGTCAATAAATTTTTGAGGGGTCACACCCAGTAATACTCAGGGTTACTCATGGCTTGTACTCAGAAATTACTCCTTGTGGTGCTTGGGGACTATATGGGGATGCCAGGGATCAAACCCTGGTCAGCCATATGTGAGGCAAGTGCCCTACCCTCTGTGCTGTAACTTTTGGTCCCCAGTTAATCTATTTTTAAGTTTTTTTTTTTAATCCCATTCTTTTTCTGTTGATTTTACTAAGCATTTTCATCTCATTGGGTATAATAAAATATGTTGGAGAAAATGCAATTGATTATAAGTATTATGTGTAAGAAAATATGGACATAACAGTCTAGAGCCAGAGAAGAAAGAGGATTTATCCTCTCTCCTATGTCAATGTTGAGTAAGTCTTAAATAAATAAAATTTATTTAAGTCTTAAATAAAATTTAAGAATTAGGGGGCTGGAGGCGATAGCCCAGCAGGTAGGGTGTTTGCCTTGCACGCCGTCGGCCTGCGCCTGGCCTGTCTCGATCCCCGCTATCCCGTATGGTCCCCTTGAGCATTGCCAGAAGTAATTCCTGAGTGCAGAGCCAGGAGTAACCCCTTTGCCGCCGCCGGTGTGACCCAAAACGCAAAAAAAAAAAAAAAATAATAATAATAAAAGAATTAAGTAAAATCCTCTTTCCTATGTCAATGTTTAGAGTCACATTATTTATTTGAGAATATATTTTTTCTTCCTGATATTTACTGAGAACTTTCTAGTGTATGGAAATCTGTGGGCTCAGGTGGAATAAGAGTACAGCACTTAGGTTGTACACAACCCACATAGGTTTGATCCTTGGTCCTGCATATGGTCATCTGACCCTTGGCAGGAGTAAGACCCGAGGACAGTCATTTTTTTTTTATTTTGTGGGTCATACCTAGCGATGTTCAGGGTTTTACT
>JAJIBD010031929.1:0-23463 GCA_021461705.1 Cryptotis parvus | reverse complement strand
CAAAATACTTTAGAGTTCCTCACTTGATGTATTGTTATCTGATACATTCTCTATAAGTACTTGGGGAAGGAATGTAGAAACATTTATTATATAATTTGAAGTAACTTCCCAGTAATTTTGAAGTTTACTTCTTCAAATAAACACAGCCTGCCCTTTTAACTGATGGGTTTTCAATTGTTGACAAGCTCAGAGATCTGTAACCTGTTTCCCTCTCACACCAGTCTGTTCACAACTCACTTTTCCCATTGATTGAAATTAATGTGCTATACCCTGATGGTCTTTCCATCTCCTTTTCCCAGGAACGTTTGACAGGCAGATCCCAGAGGGTCAAAGCCTCCAGGTTGCCTCTCTGGCCTTATTTCCCATAATCATAGTAACTATTTCTGAGATACCTCTATAAAGCTTCAGATATTCTGGAATCCTGCACTTCTTACTTTTTATACAAATTACTGGTAGCAATTTCCAACTGTCAACTATCATCTGGACAGAACTGCTACCACAGAACTCAGGCAAACCAATCTCCCCATAGCAACATATTCTTCTTACTTTAGTGAAGGGGAGAACAAGAGGTGTTAGAGATTTGGAGACTTCTTTTAATAAAGTCTTAGAGATTTAGTCTAATGCCCACACCTCCTGAATTTCTAACTCTATTCCTCAATATTTTGTCAAAGTAGCACTGGCTTCTCTTATCTTTCAAAGGACCAGCTCAGCAAGCAGCCGTATAGGCTCCAGGTGTCCCACTAACCCATTAAACTCTGGCCCCAAGACAGAGAACCATGCCAATGAAGTAGTTTTTAGAATTCATGCAAGCCTCTGGCCGAATTTCTTACAGGTGAACTCCCACACACATTTCCATTTCTGGTGAGTACATCTTATCCAGATCTTGCCATTCTTTGAAACTAAACTATTTCCTCCTGGATTCCCGCCTAAAGCTATACCCCAAATCTCTTACTTCTAGTATCTAAAGGGAAATGAATTTTGAGTAGGACAAGCAAGGCTTCTGGTTCTATTGTGGTATTTCTTGGAGGGTATTTATCTCCTAGGAAAGCAGTTCTTTTCTATCTGGTCAGTAGAGGTCATTTCTGCCAGTCGAGGGCAATTTAAGACTCAAAATTCTTTGGAATGTTCATCCAGTTTTCTAAGTTTCTTTCTCAAGTTTACAGACTGGGACTCTAAGTTGAACCTCCCAAAGCTATTTACCCCAATATTCTCTTACATCTTTACTGTACAATACTATTCCCTTCATATTCTACTCTGTACATCTTCTCCCCTTTCACAGGAGCCCCTTCAAATTCTGCTCACTTTCACAGAGCTCTAAATTGCTTCTTGGGTGATCTTAGCCTATAGTTCTCCTATTTCAAGGCCTCCATAGCAGTTAACAAAGACCAAATGATTACGGTCACTATTTTGCATTTTCCGACCATTATTCAGTTACTAGACTCTCACAATATTTCACCTTCCACGTGTTGCACATCCAATCCACTACCCGGCAAAAGTTTGAACCAAAAGATATACACATTATTCAAAGAATTATCATTTCTCAATATACCACCACCACCTTATCTTTCTCCTTTTTAAAAAATTACTGAGGGCCACATAGCAGGTAGGATGCTTTGCCTTCTGCAGCCAAACCAGGTTTTATCCCCAGGACCACAAATGGTCCCCCAGCCCAGCGAAGTTGTGATCCCTAGAATGCAGAGCCAAAGGTAAGCCCTAAGCATAGCCCTGAGCACTAAAAATCGAAAACAAAAGAATTATTCTGAAACAAATGAAGTACAAACTTAGAAACTTTGATATAGCCTCAGGAATATCATGAATATAGCTGTGTCAGTGTATCTTTTTGAGTGGAAAAAAAGAAAAGAAAATAGCAGTTTAAAAGCAGTAATCCAACAGTTTCAGAATTATGATCAACTAGTTATCTAATAGTAGGGCACAAATGGAGAAGATTGTCCCAGACTAATCTAAGAAATAAACTGAAATAAACTATCAATCTAAGGTTATACCAATTTAAGGTGTGTGCGAATGTTTGGAGAAATAGATTTGTTGACATCCCCATAGACACAATGATTTCATGAAACAAGAAAAAAATATTTCTCTGAAAACGGAAGAAAGTGATTCTCTCACATTTAAGTATTTAGTAATGAGTCAGGAATCCCAAAACTGACCCCACACACTCATCTTTGTATAATCCTTTAGTTGAGAGTGACCGGGCCCTGTAAATAATTCTGATATGTCAGCCCAATGATTATTTGAAATAATATGAGAGAAGAGAGTAAACAGATAAGATCATCAAGGTCCCAGATCAGTTGACTTTGAATAAATCAAAGGAAGATTACCTTGGTTTAGAACAAAGAAAGCAGAGAGCCATGATATAAATTGTCTATAAAATTAGATTTTGGTTGCTTATGTTCAATAGATTGAAATAACAGCAAAAAACTAAATTCTCAAATAGCAAAAAACTAAATTCTGCCAATAACTTGAATGAGATGAGAAATGGACTCCAAACTCCAGATGGGAACTACTGCCCACTCTCTGTTGCTACCCTGTGAAATATAAGCAGAGCTCTAGCTAACCTAAACTCTTGATATATGTCTAGAATTTGTGAGGTAATAAATTCTGTTTCTAATGGCTACAAACTAATACGGTAGCATAGCAGCAAAACTTGTACCTCTCCCTAATGCGAACAATTTGTTCCTGAAGAAGTCAGGCACAAAAACATAACTTCTCAATGACATGCTTAACATTTAAATGTTTATGTCTCATGGGCTGGTATTAACAGATGTTTAGAAACAGCAATTTTGTCATAAATCAATTCTCCTTAGTCATGGAATAATTACTACCTGTTAATCACAGATATTGGAAGGATTCTTAAATATTCAAGTTGACACCTACTCTGGATAATTTAAGATGTTACCAAATTGCAAACTGTAATAGCTTTATACTTAATTATATAATTTCTAAGATTTCTTATGCCTGAAAATGCTTAGATAAGAACACTTAGGTAAGTGTTCTTACCATATAAATTCACATCATAGAAAGAATGATTAAGGAATTTTTTCATAGAAAGAATAAAGAACTTTAAATCAACAATTACTTAATAATTTATTGTATTCCAGAAAGAAGGTTAGGTGCCAGAATCAAAGATATTCCCAGCTGCTATTTACAAGCATGCACTCACTAGACTTTAACATTAACTGAGTTATTAGAAAAGCACTACATTAAAATTAGATACAAGGGTTCTGGGTATGGTTTCACTACTTAATATGTCACTAGAGATTGTTCTGACACACAAAGAAGGAAAAAGAGATGGAAGTAGAAAGTAGAAAGGAAAGAGGGAAATCTTATTATCAGACTACAACACAATATACATAAAGTAATATAATAAATTAATGATAAGTTATGTCTGTATTTAATAGAAGCACCAAGAACAAATACAGATACTACAATTAATAGCTAAAATATGGGGTATAGCTTTCAGGGACATCAGGGTAGGTTATTGCCCCCCCACTTCAATCCCTGCCATCATAGGGTCTCCTGAGCACCACCAGAATGACTCCTGAGTGCTAAACCAGGAGTAAGCCCCTGAGCATAGCCAGTATGCCCCCCAAACAAAAAATATGTAGTCATCATATAGTATTTATAACATTGTAACAAACAGAAAAAACATGAATAAATCAAGGAAATAATACATATAATATTATAAAAATTAATAGTAAAGTTACCCAAACTCAGAAGTAGGTGAATAGCTCACAGTTTGGGAAAGGGAACAAATACATAATGTGAAACTTCACAGAGTAAAAGACTGGTGTAGACATAAGAACAATACTGAAATAGCATAAAACTTAATCCCAATAGAATTAAAATCCTATTTATTCAAATTAAGTATCTAAACTTTTTTAAGAAAAATAATAAAAGAACTCAAGAAAATAAAAAAATTCTTTAGTAAGACATCCCTAAGATAAATAAATAATACAGGGGAAAAGTCTATCAAATTTTTATCCTTTTGAGAATTAAAAAGTCTCCATTTTAGGGGCCAGAGAAATAGTACAAGTAGTTAGAGCACTAGCCTTGCATGCAGCCAATACAATTTTAATTCATGGGTATAATCCATGACACTACATATGGTCCATACATATGAGTATCACCAGAAGTGATCCCTAAGAACAGAGCCAGGAGCAAGCTCTCAGCACTGTTAGATGTGGTCAGACTTCCAAAATAAAATAAAAGTCTCTATTTTGAGGCAGTGGAAAGCCTGGACACAACAGAGAAAATTTATCTGGAACCATTATATGTGGGAAATTTATTTCTATCCCCAATATATAAAGAAAATTAATTGGATAATGGACGAAACAGCATTGTCCTATTTTTGGAAAAATAAAATACTCTGAAGGGAGACACAGAACTATTTACACTAAAATGCAACATATCATAAGTTTAACAGATGATAGCTAAAGTCTAATGTCATTTATGTGGTTTTGAAACACAACTCTAGTGTTTAGGCATAAATAGAAAAGTAGCTAAAGCATAACGGCGTTCATTGAAATGTTGAAAACAAATATCAAACTGTGTATCTCATGGTTTGAAAAGCCATACAACAGAGGAATGTTATTGAGTTTGAGAAGGAGAGCACTACCTATTCAAATAGTAGTGTCTGATAGAAAGAAATAACTCTACCTTAAAGGGTAGTTTTAATTGCATTTGAGTGGGTCCGCTTCAGAGCTCCTGAACCTCTACTCACTGGACCATCTCTCCAGGTAGACTGATTTCACAGATGACTACTCCACGGACTTTTCAGTCTGAGACAGAGATTCCTCTCCCTCCGGCTAAGGCCTCCACCACTGGTCCTGCCCCCAGAAGCCTCCAAGCCTGTCCAACTCCACCATCTCACCAGGTCCACCTCCCCAGCTACTGAATCATGTTCTACCCTTCTTCTTGGCCGTCGGGGGGAGCTGCCTCACCAAATTTCACAGTGCTCACAGTCATATTTCCTACCACTAGGTAAAGACAGGCAGGGAAGGAAAAGATCAATTCCCAGACTGATTTCTCAGAGTTCCAGTGAGGGTTAATATCAAAGAGTCAACTAGGCACAGCAGGAACATAGCAAACACAAATGGGAAGTCCACCAAGTTCAGTGAGAGCAAAAACAATAACACAGAAGGCTCAACAGCAACAACCAGCTCAATAAATCCTCAGACAATGACTTTAGTTACATAATAGTGAGGATATGTAATGAACTCAAAGAAGCATGGCTCGGGTAGTCAGCAGAGCACAAGTATAAAGCCAAAAGAGAAAATTACAAGGAAAAATTAAGAGTATGGTAGGTGATATGGAAAAAAAATCTCAGTGAAGTTCTGAGCAGCAGATTAATAGCCACTGAGGAAAAGATCAAGGAGTTCCAAGATAAGATGGAAGATACCACTGGAAAACAAAAGATAGTGGGAAATCACCTGAAAAAAAAACAGCATACCAAAATACCATGGACTGATTTCAAGAGGAACAATATAAGAATCATTAGAGAATCATTAGCGTCCCTTAAAACTGGGAGTGAAATTTGATGAAGAAACATAATTAGCAAAATCATTCATAATAAATATGTGGTATACAGACATAATGGAATACAACATATCCTTAAGGAAAGATGAAATCAAGCAATTTGTTACAATATAAACATAACTCGAAGATATATTAAATTAACTAAGCCAGAAGAGTAAGGATAAAGACAGGATGATTTTATTTATACATCTTAGATGCTGAAGTGTACCATAACAGTAAAAGATTATTAAGACAAGCACTTGATACCCTCACTAATCTATGATGTATAGGGAAACAAAGCAAAGGAATAAATTTTATATGTTTATAAAAAAACATTCTGGGTTCTGAAATTTAAACTGTGAATGCCAACAATGGGAGTGTGGATGGGAGGTGACTTAGGGACATGATGGGGAGTGTTGAGCATTTTGCTCATAGGTAAGGGAACTGTCACCAAAACATACATTTCAAATCCATTGTAAATATATCACCTGAATAATAAATAGAGCAAAATATATCTTGCCTTCCCAGCCTTGTAAACCTGATTTATATGGGTTCGTTGGATGTTGTGCATGAAGTGAAATAGCAGGTATGTGGAATTAGAGCACTTAAGTTAGAATGTGGTGAGAGAAAAAGAAAAAAGAAGAGATTAATTAGCAAAGTGAGAAAGTTTCCCAAGTTGCAGCCTCTTGGAGACCCCAGAGCATACTTATCACTGTCACTGTCTTCCCGTTCATCATGAATTTGCTCAAGCGGGCACCAGTAACATCTCCATATGTCCTGTCTCATGCAAGTAAAGCCCAAGGGCATCTGCTTGCTCCAGGAACATAAAGAGCCTCAAACCATTCCCTCAGGTCATGGGAATGAGGTCTATAATTGTTACTGGTATTTGGCATATCAAATATGACACGGGTAGCTTTCCAGGCTCTGCCATGCGGGTGGGATCTGATCTAGTACATTTTGGTAGCTCCAGGTTTGTTTGGGGACCACACCCAACTGTCTCAGGGCTTACTCCTAGCTGAACTCAGGGATCACTCCTGGCAGGGCTCAAAGGTTAAGGGCTTCTGAAGTCCCAGCCACCCGAGGGCTCCGCCCAGACAGTCCCCTCCCCACCCCCAGTCACAAGCCGGAATAGCTCCTGAGGACCACTGAGGAGTACGGCCCTACTGAAAGAAAAAACTAATGACTCAGAGATGCACAAGCCAAGATTTAGAGAACAGAGGGATCTCCCAAAGAGTGCTCAGAAGGGCCCAAGGGCCACTCGGGGAGGCTGGGCTGTACAGCCTCCTAGGGCAGGGCCACCCCAGACTTGCTCAGAAGTCTAAGGTGCGGGGGGACCCAACACGCGCCTCCTGCAGAGCAGGCAGCTGTTCCAGCCCCTTGAGGCATCTTTCCAATGGAAAACCTTTCCTGGGAGAGAGGTCGTTAGTGATGAACGTCTGAAGATTCTAAACAGCACAGACTAGTTCTTCATAAAAGAAAACTTATGCAATCGCTTAAAAGTTACCAAACTGATGGGCCGGAGCGATAGCCCAGCGGGTAGGGCGTTGCCTTGCACTCGGCCAGCCTGTGCTGGCCGGGTTCGATCCCGGCATCCCATATGGTCCCCAGAGCACCGCCAGGAGTGATTCCTGAGTGCAGAGCCAGGACTAACCCCTGAGCGTCGCTGGTGTGACCCAAAAAGCAAAAAAAAAAAAAAAAAAAGTTACCAAACTGTTCCCTGAGCCACCAGCAAAGTCACTGTCTTGGGGCGTAGTGATAACACAGGGGAGGGCTTTTGCCTTGCAGCGCCCAACCTGGGTTTGTTTACCGGGTCCCCCAGCACAGCCAGGAGTAATTCCTGAGTGCAGAGCCAGAATTATCCCCTGAGCATCGGTGGGTGCGAACCAAAAAAAGAAAAAAAAGAAGTCACTGTCTTCCAAGGAGTTTTGTCCTACTCTTGGAGGACGATGTCAAAAAATAAATATGGCCCTTAGGATTTTAGTTTTTTGTTTGTTTCTTTTGGAGCATACTTATAGGAAGTATATTTATTTATAAATATTTATTTATTTATAAAAAAATATGTTATTTATTTAAAAAAGAAAAAGTGCTCTTCATCTTTAATCATCAGGGAGATGCAAATCAAAACAACAATGAGGTACCATCTCACACCACAGAGACTGGCACACATCCAAAACAGCAAGAACAACCGGTGCTGGAGTGGATGTGGGGAAAAGGGACTCTGATCCACTGTTGGTGGGAGTGCCGACTGGTCCAGCCCTTTTGGAAAACAATATGGGAATTCCTCCGAAAACTAGATATTGAGCTCCCATTTGATCCAGCAATAGCACTCCTGGAATATACCCGAGACCGAAAAAACACATAGCAGAAACACTATCTGTACTTCTTTATTCATCTCTGCGCTATTCACTATAGCTAGAATCTGGAAACAACCTAAATGCCCGAGAACAGAGGACTGGCTAAAGAAACTGTGGTTTATCTACACTATGGAATATGGAATACTATGCAGCTGTCAGAAAACACGAAATTATGAAATTTACCTGCAAATGGATGGACATGGAGACTATCATGCTGAGTGAAATTATTCAGAAGGAAAGGGACAGATATAGAATGACTGCATTCATTAGAAGTATATAAATAGATACCAGTATTTTACTAAGTGTGGGAAATGGTAATGGCAGACTAAAACTCACCATTAAATATACACAAAGAGACTTAAGTGATAAACCCTAAATATCTGCAGGGCTAGCCACAATGTATAAAAGAAGAGGGAGAGAGATGCAGAGAGAGAGAGAGAGAGAGAGAGAGAGAGAGAGACAGAGACAGAGACAGAGAAAGAGAGGAAACGGGGGTACTTGCTATTGAGGCAGTCAGGGGTTGGCGGGAGGGGTGGGGTACATCTGTGGTAGAAATGCGGCACTGGTGGAGGGATGTGTGCTGGAATACTGTATTACCAAGAACCAATTATGAACACCTTCGTAATTGTATGTCTCATGGTGGCATAATAAAAATTTTTTTAAAAATTAAAAAAAGATAAACCAGAAAAAAAAGTTGACCAGAATTAGGTACAATATTTTAGGGAAATATATCAACTACATATCAGTTTTATCAGAAGCATATAATATATCATGCTCTTCTGTCTTTTAGCAGCTGTTGAGTGGAGGTCTAAGTTTCACTGCAGATATTTTAAGAAATAAGTTTTTAATCTTTTTCTTTTCATCTACTTTATAACATATTAGTTTCAGAGAACTGATGTTTCTTGTGTAGTATTCATTTCACTCATACTCTAATCATACTAATTTCCTCTTGATAGATCGCCTAGTATATTCACTAAAATAGCCAGGCCTAATAAAAAAGTACAATAGGGATGTAAAAAGAGACTATAAGAAAAAAACCAATAACAAACAGCATGTAAAACATAAAATATTGGATTAACCATCATTAGAATCAACAAAACACAAGAAATCTTCCCTCTACTATAAATATATTTTTTGGCTTTTTGGGGCACACACAGTGATGCTCAGTGCTCAACTCCTGGCTCTGTATTAAGGAACTACTCCTAGCTGTGTTAGGGAAATCATATGGAATTCTTGGTATCAAACCCAGGTTGCCTTGCTGTATACAAGGCAAACACGCTACCCACTCTACTATCACTCTGGCCCCTCACCTCTAATATTTAAGAACTGTATTACTTCTAATATTTAAGAAGTACATAAAAATCGTAGTAAATTATTTAAGACATAATTGAAATGTAAGTGAAATACTGAACTCAACAAAAATTTGTCTTATTTGGGGATGCTGGAAAATACATAACTAAATCTAAAATAATTTTAAAGATATAATTAAGATGACTTAGTAACAAATTTAACTATGAAAATGTAAAAATAGGCTTTCAATTTGCTGAGAAAATATTTGCATGTTTTTAGAATACAGAAAAAAAATAACCTCATTCCCACAGTAATAATAAGATAATTTCAGGTAATGTACCAAAGTAAAACTTCTTGATCAGTCAAAGAGTAAATCTACAGAGTACTGTTATAATGAAAACATCTATTCTTAAATATTTATCACACACTGTATGACTGAAACCCAATCATGAACAGCTTTGTAATTGCATATCTCATGAAGTTTAATAATTTTTTTAATTCCTTGGCCATCCAAGGCCAGGCAATAAATAAATAAATAAATAGATAGATAAATAAATAAATAAGTAAATAAATAAACAAACAACATATTTCTCATAACAATGGTTTTATCTCATACTTTAGGCCTTAACTTCTCTCACATGTTCTTTTTTAAATATCTTGAGCTTAGATTAATTGGTAAAACTATTCCTAATAGCTATGGGCAGATTCTCAGTTCAAGGGTCACATTGCCTTAAATTTTAGCCTACCACCATTCCCAATATGAGAAATGAGTCCTATTGATGGAGGTGTGCCCCACAGATGGCTTATGTGAGGAGCAGGAAGGGAGAGAGATGGTCACTTTCTCCCCAGCCACCTCTGCCGCCAGGGACCGGCTGGGCGGCTAAGGACTGATAAAAGGCAAGTCAGTCCTAGGTTTTACTCAGGGTTTCCTCAGGAGTTCTTGTCTACCTCGCAGAAAAAGAATTTTCAGGAGTAGACGAGCAGTGAAATAGAACAGATTTTATTAAGGGAAGTTTCAGGACGGGGAAGGAGGAGGGAAAGTAAGAGAGAGTAGTACACATCGCTAAAAGGGGAGATGCAAGCGAAACATGTGCTCTGGCACCACGTGTGCTCGACCACGTGACTCAAGCAGCACATGGGCTCAGGCAGCATATGTGCACAGTCCTTTGGTCGAGGCAGCTCTTATAGAGTTCTTCCCAAGCTACTCCCATATGGGGGCTTCAACCTAGGTTACAGTCCATTGCTAGGGCCATTCCCAAGGGAAGTAGACTTTGGGGAGTGGTCTTCTTTGAAAACCTCCTTTTCTTGACCTCTGTTCCTGCTGGGTCTCTGCCCTGGAATGTAACTGGATTAAGGACTGGGCTGAGGCAGGTTGATCCAGCTTCCTCAGGGTCTACTGAGGGTTAATGGGTCTCATCAAATCTTGGTTCCTGGTTCCAAAAGGTGACACTGGACAGCCTTAGGGCAAGAATTCATTGCTATGTGGGCCCTCCTTGTCTGCCTGCCTACATCACTAACTCTTGAAATATGAAATATTATGTGTCTATAAAATCTCTTGTAAGAATGGCTGGGCTGACCCTGAAGTTCAGGAACTCTGTATCAATACAATGAAAAGAGCCTTGACCTCAGGTCTGACACTTCTGGTCTAGGCTACTGGCTCATAGTCAGAGAAGTTTAGAAAGTTACACACGGGAAACTCCTCTTATTTACCTGCAATTGTTATTCTAATTCTCGTATTTTTTTAATGACTATTCATGACAATTGCTGGAGGAAAGAATCTAGATCACTCTTTCCATAAGTGGGCAATACCTCCCACAGTGGTCACAGGAAGGACTATTTCATGTTTGGGAATCGCATGATGTCTGTTGACTAAGAGAGATGGGGGTGTCCAGCTTGATCACTTGATCGATTGACATCCCATTATTTGTCGATTTGCTTGAGCGGGCGCCAATGGTTTCCATTTGACCCTAAGCCCAATTGCATTTGCTTACTCCAGGAATACGAAGAGCCTCAAACTATTCATTCAGGGTTTTGTGAGAAGTCTGACATCTTCTAGGTGTAGGCCATGTGATCTTTTGATGTCCCATGGGATCCAGTCAGTAATGGCTCTAGTGGTCATCTCCAAATGGCATTACATGTCCAGCCTATCTGATTTTCGATATCTTGGCAAGCGAGACAGCATCCCTGACTATGGATCATTGAAGGAGGTTGGAACTCCTGTTTCCTTCTCTCATTTGAGTGAGGCGTGATATTCCAAGCGTAGCTCTTTTGATTCCTCTTTTGGGAAACCTGAATAGCATTTTCATCCTAAGCTTTCATAGGGCCCAGGTCTCTGGAGGTATGTTAATGCAGGGAGAATGGTGAGTCAAAGAGATGTGCCAAGAGCTGAGGGTTCTTTGTCCTTTCAGCTATTTATTCGATGCTCTTGAAGGTGTTCCATGCTGCTCTCTTCCTCCTGTGCAGCTCAGGTTTTAGGTCATTCGTCATGTGGAGTTCTTGGCTTAGGTACACATAACTGCTGCATTCAGATGTTGGAGGACAGGTTTAGCTATCCTGGGAGCTTTGTTGTTTTGCCCACTCCCAGCTTAATCTTATTTAAGCCAAGGTTCATTCTAATGAGACCCTCTTCTATGTAAACACTGCTAGAGGGTGTGGCAGTTACAGAAGTCACCTTGATTGAATAACTTCTGACTTATACATCTACTAAGACTTCTATGTTTTCTAGATTGGGCACAGCTCCTCTTTATACCCACTGCACCCAGCGTGGGACAGTTAGAATTTACCAGGAGACTACCACCCTGGCTACGCTGAGACTATAGGAAGACTATAGGAAGGATCATACTAGTTTGCTCTAAGCAGGCGAGTGTGACCCTTTCAGTACACTAGAACAAGATACTCAGAATCACCCTGGTGCAGATAATAATAAGAAGGACCTTGTGGGTACCATCTAGATTACATGAAGCTCATGAAGTTAAGATGTATTACTTTATATCAGCCCTCTCTCTCCAGTGTTTTACATAAGAGATAATCTTGGTGAGGATTAGTCCTTGGCATAACCTTTGTTTATACCTGCAATAGGGTGTGGCACTACACTCTGTTTAGAGTTCTTTGTTGACATGACCCTCCCGGTTGGATTACTTTGGTGTATATAAGGGGCTGACTTGAGGCCCCCTTCACGCTTCACTTTTGCCTTTTGGGCCTTTAGCTTTTAGCTTGGCCCTGTGGCTTTGGCTCCTCGGCCTTTGCTTTTGGCTTTTGGCTTTTTGCTCTTTGGCCTTTTGCTCCTTCTTCTGGGTAGGACTCAGCTCGGGTGAGATCCTCTTTGGTGGGAGACTTAGGCTCTTTGTATGGTCTAAGTTCGGACCAGAGCTAGAGTTTGTTCATTATATTGGAGTGCTGTGGAAGAGCTTTGTACTATTAAAAGCCTTTTTGGAACTGCACCGACTCGTGAGTTTTCATCTGTTCCCCGCGCCCTCGGAGGTAGAAGAGAACTTGTCCTGGACACTGTCGGGGACCCCGCTTGCCCCCCGACATTCAGGTGATGCTTGTTCCGGGTTGGAGAGTGAATGAGACTCTGGAATTAGTTCAATTTTTTTCATGAATATTGCTTTGTTGAGATTCAGCAGCATCTTATCTTTCCACATTCTCAGTTCAAGTCAGCCAGCATTTGTGCTGCTTGGCTAATGTTTGGTGTTATTAGAACGATGTCATCAGCGAAGCGGAGGTGGCGAAGCTGTTAACCGGCCTCCTATCTTCACTCCCCTTATTCCTTCCCCATTCTAATTGGGTCACATGACGCTCAAGGGTGGTGTTGAAGAGTTTGGTAAATGGTATCACCCCTTGTTGAACCCTCTTTTGAAATCAATGATCACTTCTTGCAGAATGGTGAGATCCTGGTGGTGAATCCATAATAAAAGTTCAAGGAAGGGTCTTGAATTATTGGGCTGGGTTTGATCACCCTGTTTCTTGGCTAGGATTTAATAATTGTCCTGTCTTAACAGAATCAAAGGCTTTCATTAAATCAATGAACATGAGACAGAGTGGTATCTTTGAACTCCCTACAAACCTCAATGAGCTTGTTTGCATGTGTATATGGTCGACAGCTGAATCCTTTTCGAAGTCAGCTTGCTCATGGTTGTCCTTCATCTAAATGTTCTGCAAAACTGCTCAGGATTTTGATCTCTGGAAGTAAATAGCTTGTGTGATAATTTTAATTATAAGTAAGCCATTGATGATGTAAACAGCAGCCACAAAGAAGGATGTGCCCCCCCTCTCCTCAGCCTCAGTAGAACCTGTCCATTGGGCTTCCATTGGGAGGGCACCTGCATTCAGAGTAGCGAGTGAGTGAAGAACCAAGCCCGTGTATTGGATGAGTAATGGATGGCAGATTCTTCTCAGGTGTTCAGATCTAAGTTTTTGTCTGGGCTGGATGCTGCTTCTTGCTTTCTTTACCAATGAAATGGCATGCCGGATTTCAGAAGGGAGAACATTAATGACATATTCATCCTGTGTAATTTGCATGTGGTAAGGTGGGCATGGTTATCATCGTAAAGAGATCCAAATAGAAATCATGGATAATCTTCTCCATCTGGAAGATGTGATAGACCCATCAGGATGTCGCAGGGTGTCATCGTGGGTCTTATAGTTGGCAGGACAGGCAGGCATTATGAATGCTTTTCCCGACTACCGCCGTATCGCCCAGTATTTCTGCCTTTCTCTCTTCGAGAGGCTTTTATTTGGGATGCCAAAGAGACCCAAAGAGAGAAGTTCTTCTCTCTTTATCACTTCTCTGCACCGCCCGGGTGGGAGCTTGGAGTTAGGCATTTGGTTGTTCGAGGCTGGGCACTTTTGCCAATGCTGGGCGAATGAGCTCAAGAGATTTTGAAGACAGGCGCCCTTTGTGGCTTGCTGTTGCCTCTCTCTCTCTCAAAGCATTCTTCGCACAATCATGGAGGGCTGAACTAGTCAAAGGTATTCTTCATCGATGTTGTCAATGATGGTATCTCCCATGTTGCCGTTTTAGTTACGAGCAAATGATGCTCTCCCAGTTGGTGGTCATTCTGGAATTCTCTCTTCTTAAACTTTGCAGCCTTTTCTCTCCCCGTTGCATGAAGTTAAATTTTGCACAAAGGGAGACTGGTGGTCTGATCCTTTTTGGAATTTGGGGGACAACAGCAACATCGGGGTCAGGCAAAACTGTCAATTGAATATGATGTGGTAAATTTCATTGTGGAACCGTCCACCAGGAGATTCTGGCTGTCCAACATTTTGATTCAGCCTTCTGAAACTGTGAGTTACCATGAATGGTCTTGGTGGACATGATGATCTCAATCTTTTACCCCCGCTTGTTCCATTCTAGGCCATGGGTCCCAATGTGAAGTTCTTTCTCGCCAATCTTCTTGGTTCTATCTTGCTTGGTGCATTAAAATCACCCACTATGATCTTGTAGAAGGTGTGATCTTCTTTATAGAACTTCTCCAGGTCCATGTAGAATTTCTCACTTCTTCTTCTCCCTTGTGGCTGCGGATGTTGGTGTATAGAATGTAAAGATAGGAAACTGCTTTGAGGCATAGCTTCGCTACCCTTTAAGTGTAATCATCCTATCTGGTTGTTGGGGCATTCAAATGAATCAATCTTCATTAAGTTTTTGTTGACAAGGACAACAATGCCACTCCATTATCTTCTTTTTCTACCGCATGTTCTGAGGAACAGTTCTTTTCCAGTGCTGTCCAAACGGGCGTGATGATTGACGCGCCTCTTTGTGTCAGTCAGACCAATGATGCCGTATTTCTTTGATCTTTCCCCTGCTTGCAATTCAGGAGATACTGATCTATACCTGGACAAGTTTCTGGATCCAGATCTCGACAAATTTCCTCTTTCAGGGCTTCATGCTTTTGGGGCATTTCTCTGCATCACAAGAAGAGATAGATACATGGCTGACTTGCTTATACTTGCAGAGAAGCAATCCATTGTTCTTATGCTGTCCTTAAGGGAAGATAACAACACTGTTGTAGGGGAAAGATTCTTGTCCTCTGGGACCTGGCCTGCACTTACACAACTGGCACCTTACCTTTAATCTCTCTGTAGTGATAACTTTTTTGCCCCTAGAGGCTTTGGTAGCTGTAACTGTGGTGCCTAGCTGCATCAGCAGGTGGCAGACAGGAGACAGGCTTTATATCTACACTCCAGGGCTCTGCCTCGTGGGCCCTGGATGGTTGATTGTCTAACATAGAAAAGACTGGGCCCCCGGTGGGATGCACCCAGAGCCACAGCAGAGCCTGGCAAGCTACCAGTGGTGTATTAGATACGCCAAAAGCAGTAACAATGATGGACTTTATTCCCAACTAATGGAGACGTTAATGGTGTCCGCTTGAGTAAATCGATGAACAATGGGAAGACAAGTGATTCAAGTGATACCTCATCCAAGGGCTGCATTCTCACACCTCATCCTGTGAAGAGTTAGGATGAGACCTCTACATTACTAAGACTAAAAATTTGGAGAAATTAGGAGGCAGTTCACCTATTTAACCAGTAATAAGTTTGAAAACTTGAGCTCTGCACATTCTTCTATTATGGATAAGACTAGTGGAGAGTGGAAAAAGGAGATAAGCTGCATGATGGAGGCAACAAACCTTGGCACAGAACCCTCAACAATATTAACTCATGAAAGAACTATTACCAGGACTGCTTCATAGTAGACAAATGCTAGTTCCTTTCAGGTCACCTGGAGGAATTTACCTGATAGAAAATGCTTCTTTTTCTCTCTCTTTCATTTCCGCTCATGCTCAGCAGGGGAAAAGGCTTCCGCATTTTCTCCTGGCAGTAGTGCTGGGCTCAGTGGTTTAGTTTTTAATAACAAAACGCTTAGTGTACAGGTCTCAAATGCCTTGTTGCCATTCCTTCTAAACACAACAACTTTCTGGCAATCTCGTAGATGTCACAGAAATAATAAGGTTTTCCAAGAGAGGGTGGTTCTTGTCTCCCGTTGCTAAAATCGTTTGCTCTCACACAAGTATCTTGTGGATACTAAATACACAATGAAATTTAAAATATAACTCTCACAGTTCCATAGATAAGAAGTTTGAAATAGCAAAATTTACATAGAATTATGTAAGCAACTCAGCAACTCTTGTATTAGCCAATTAGAGTCTAGGAAACAACTTTTTAAAAATCTTTTTAAATTCTCTTTTCTACTGGAACCATTTCTGTAGAAATCACATGCTTGTTTGTTTTGTTACCATATGCGTAATGCTTATTCTGTACCAGACTTTTAAAAGCACCGGGTCTTGTATTGAAAAGTTAGAATGGCCCCTCGCCCTTACAGAACACAAAACAGGTACGAGGAGTAACTGATAAATGATGGCTCAACAAGAGCACAACAGGAAGGGCCTTAAGCAAATAATTCCAGGAGGACTATAAGACAAACACCCGTTGCTGCTCTCATATTTGGTGTGGTATGCGAAAAAGACTGGGAGACTGGGGGCCCAGGCCATGCCAAATATGGAAAGGAGTATTGGGCATGCTCAGGTTGGTGGGGTATGTTTACCTGGTACAAAGTGATTACGCGCCTCGCGCCAAGTAGACCTTGGATGTAATATTTTAAATCTATTGGATGGTTATGCGTGGGCTTTTCTAGCGGTGCAGGAATTATCTCTTAAATATTCCTCCCTGAAGGGCTCGGCGTGCTCTTAGCCACTGACCGCTTGGGGTCATGCTATGGGGCCCGAGTATACTCGCTTATTAATAAAACCCTTGCTTTTGCATAGGACTTGGTCTCTCAGAGTTTTCCCTTGGTAGGTGCGGCGTTTCTGAGGCTCCCAGTCTGTCACCTCATCGGGTGGCCAACCCTTACATTATAATCATCAAAATAATTTTATGAGGTTATCATGTTCATAATTTCCTCAGAGAAGGAGAATAGAGGTTGACAGATTTGTGCCTAGAGCTGGTCATTACCCGCCAAGGATTCAAAGTCAGGTAGCATGTCTCCTTAAAAACAACTTCTTTGAAAACTTTTCAGAAAAAACTTTTTAAGAAAACTCTTTAATAAAATCTTTTTGATTCTTGAAATCCCTACTGAAGATCACCAGTTAAAATGAATCATGATAAAACTACTGCAAAGTACTACCGCCAAATACGCTCATAAAAGATTATGATGCTGAAAATACTTGCCTTTATTTTGAAGACTAAGAGTAGGATAAGAGCACTACTACTTTGAAAGTTTTATGTAAAAGTGAGGCATAGAAAAGGGTTAAAGTAATTATATCTTTCAGGGAATGTCTAAAAGTTTCTGCACCGATATGCTCTTATCAATAAAAAAGAGATGTTTTGTTTTAAAGCCCTCAAAAATGTTTTTCATGTAATGAATATAGTTTTTTTAAAAACCATCAATAAGAGAAAGGGGTAAAACTGTTTGATTCTGACTTCATTTCCTTTAAGGCAAAGTTCTTATTGTTCACTCTGTGGCCGATTTCATCTCTAAATATACTCATGTGGAGTAAACATGAGAACATAATGTTATTAGCCCTAAGGCCTCTTAGTTCTCAAAAAGAATGTCTGCAGGGACATTTGGCAATAAGGTACCAACTAACAGGAAGATCAGCAGTAATAAGTACTCTGTTATTCTTAAATATTAAGGATGCCATGTCTTCTGGATATTCCTTGTCGTGGCGTTTTGGCTTCCGGGTCCATTTGATCTCAAATCTCCTTGATTCTTCAATCATAATTTAGAAGAAAAAGGTCTCAGTGCTTACCTTTAGCCACACATTTTCCAAAACTTTGGCTACGCCATTACTACACTCATCAGGATAGCTAATGCTTCATATCAAATAACAATCCAGTTTCAGAAAGTAATTTACTTCTTGTTCCCTTCTCAGTGAAAAAATATGAGCTTGATCTTCTCTGACTGTCCAGGATTTTCATGGAAAAGCTGCATTTTTGAAAATACGACATGATTTAGGATCACATTTCAAGACCAACATTTTATAACTTTAGTTTGCGAAGATTGAGCATACCTTTTACTTCAGGATAATAAAATACTGGATGATCTTTAGTATATGTATTGTACAAGAATCTGGCTTAAAAATCAAGAATATACATATACAGATATATGATTTTATGGAATAATATGTCACTAGTAGTACTTAAGTCCCCCAAAAGATGACAGAATACTGCAGATTACATATGCATAACAAAATTCTAGGTGACAGGAGGCCCCCTGAAGAAACACTTCCATTAAACTAAAATAAGGGGTCAAGATACCATTCTCTCTACTAAGATATTTCTGTAGAGATGGCATGTTTGTTGCCTTGTTACCATTTTTGTGAATGCTATTCTGTACCAGCCTCTTTTAAAAACAGTCTTCTACACTTCTCAAAACAATTTTATGAGGTTATCATGTCTATAATTTCATAGAGAAGGAGAATAGGGAGGGGTTGACAGATTTTGTCTAGAGCTAACATGGCAGAGCCATGATTCAAAAAGTCAGGTAGGCATAGCCTTCTTGTCCTTCCTGCCCCGGTATCTGTAGTCAGTATTACACCGCCAGCACTGGCTATACTTTAGCTCTATTTCTTCTGAGACAAATGAGCAAGGCTAATCTCCAGCTTCCCCTTCTCAGGAGAAAAGACTCACTTCTTCATATAAAAGAACATAAGGAGCTGGAGCGAGCAGCCCAGCGATAGGGTGTTTGCCTTGGCACGCAGCCGGCCTGTGCAGGCCCAGGTTCGATCCCAGGCATCCCATATGTTCCCAGAGCACCGCCTCAGGAGGTTCCTGAGTGCAGAGCCAGAAGTAACCCCTGAGCATCTCTCGGTGTGACCCAAAAGCAAAAAAAAAAAAAAAAAAAAAAAAAAGAAGAAGAAGAAGAAGAAGAACATATAATGAATATGTTCCTTCCTTATTTTTATTCTTCTGATATTGCTGGGGTACAAAAGTGGTTTTTCCTGAACTTATAGGTTTTGAGAATTGGGATGAAAGATTTTCATATAAAAAAACCCAGAAGTTTAAGCATAGTTAAAGTATCTTACATATCAAGTAGATGTCCAAGTTCCTCCTTAATGCCTAGGGCTTTTTTATTTTACCCATCTACGATATCAGTCTTCACTCTATCCTTACGATGTCAAATCTAGTGTAGGGACATCCTAAGTCCTGTCCCCTCATCATCTGCTCACCTCCAGTGTGTAGTGGTTCTGGTCTTGGCCTTCTCTGCTCTTTCTCTATAGAGCGTATAGCTTGCTAGCCGAAATCTTGTTGCTGGGTCTTCTTCTTAATTTAGTACTATTTAGTGACACCCCTGTGGTCCTGGCCTTTCTTACTCTTTGACTATGGCCACTCTTGTGGGTGAAACCCCTGTGATGACAACCTGTGCAGGGACTCTCTCGGGCTGTACCCCCGGGGTTCTCTGACATCTCAACTTTCTTTAGTCACCAGATGGCTCATATGTGCATGGGTAAAAAGCCCTATTGTCCTTGCCATCTGTCTAAACAGATGCTAAAGTTAATAATTGATTCATATGAGTATTTATTGTATTACACAATACATAATAAGCAATTCAAATGGTGTGTTACTTTTAGTAAGGGATGCAAAGATCAAAAGGCAGGTTTCTTCCTTACAACATGGTACCCCAGTGATGGGATGCAAAAAGGTAGTGATAATTTTTTTAGATTTTATTATATCAACAGGGTGTAGAATTACAAAGCTATTTATGATAGGTTTCCTCAGTCATAGGGCTGTGTTCCAGTACCCATCCTTCCACCATTAAGCACTTTTCCTAATACCTATGTCCTCTCAGATTCCAATCCTTCCACTACCCAGCCTAATCCCCATGGCAGGCACTTTTCCTCTCTCTCTCTCTCTCTCTCTCTCTCTATCTCTCTATCTCTATCTATCTCTATCTCTCTCTCCCTTCATTTGCACACATTGTGGGTTATCATGTCCCCACAAACGTACTCCTTCGCCTATGTTCACTCCCCTGCCTCTAGTCTGGCATTATCAGTTCCAACAAATATTAGCACATTGGTCCTTTTTTCTATCTTACTCTAAACTCCTGTCTCCCACACACCCTGTAGGAGATTTCAATCATTGACAAATCCTCTTGGTCCCTGTTTTTGCCTGGTCTTGGATATTCTTTTCTCACAATTATTTTTTTATATCCCACAATGAACTCCGTCATTCTATGAATGTCCTTTTCTTTCTGACCACTCCCACTCAGCATGATACTCCGTGTCCATCCATTTATAGACAATTTTCAAAACTCCTCATTTTGGCATATCTTAAAATATAGCCAAGCAATTAGTACCATGGGCTCAGAGAAAATAGACCATTTTATAGCTATCAAAATTTAATAAATTTATTTATAATAAATTAATTTCAAGTATTAATTTGATATATGATTGGCCATCAAGTAAGTGATATTAAATCAGAAAGCAATAATTTTGATTGGACTAACATGGCTGCAATAATGTTCATGTGTTTCTGCTTTTCGTGTACAAAGTTACTGCCCCCTCCACTAGTTCATGTCAAAGACCCATCACCACCCTCCTTACATCACTTCTAGTTCACCCTTCTGTACTAACCCCAATTCCCCACCTTCCACCATTTGGTAACCCAGTTCTATAGTTCAAAGTTTTGTTACCATTAGACATTTTTTGTCCCCTCACTTTTATTTCCTTCACATAACATATGAATAAGATGATCAAGTATTTGTCCCTCTCTGACTTAATTCATTTAACCTTGACCCCTCTAGTACTCCATATACTTTGTAACTAAAAAATCAATATTTTATTTTCTCTTAAGGCTGAATAGAATTCCATTGTATGAATATTAGGGACATCTTAGTTGAAGTTTCAAGATAATATTGATTTTGTAAATGGCAATACTTTTTAGAGCTTTTCAAATTTTTTTCTTGGCATGCAATCAGATCCACACATGGTGTCTTCAAGTCAGTTAAAAACACGATTAGTAAAGTGTCTAGTGTTTTACTGCCCACAACCATTATGCAAGGACTAGTATAAATTCAAATATTCCTATTATAAATGAGTAATTGTTGAAAGTTAAAATGTATCAGTTTAGATTTTATATGAATTATTCCTACTCATCTCTCCTTGTGTTTCTCTCACTAGGAAAAAATTTTACAAATTACTCTCTTGAAATGATAACCATTAGTTTTTAAGATTTAGAAAAAATGGATAACCATTTCTGTTTATAATTTCTAATGATTTAAGTTTATTGCTAAAGTGAAGCTGAAGCAAAAATTGTTCTTAGATAGAGCACTGAAATAAAAGCAGAGTACTCCTGAATACTGTAAAATATTTCATACTATGTAAAACTTCTGATAGGATTTGACCTTTACTAATAACTTCGAGTTCCCACTGGTAGTTGCATGTTTTTAAGTTTCTTTAGATCGAATTTTCATTTACATGCTAGAAGAAACAGTCCTATTTTTACACACTTACTTCCATAGTCCTAGAAAAGTCTCTTGACTCCCACCCCAAATGATCTATTATTACACTTCTTTGTGAATGTAGGGAACAAAAGTGGAATGAATTGAGGATAAAAGGAAAAAGAAAGGGCTATCAGCCATCATGCAGAGACTCAGATGCAACAGGGGGGAGAGCTGCCATCCGACTCCCTTGGGGCTCAGCTGACCATGAGGCTCCCAGGAGGCAAGATTGGGTTTTGGGAGTAGGCCCTATCTCCTCTGTAGGGCTTTTTTAGAAGCAGCCGGATGAGACTCGCTCACCATAATATCCACTATTTTCGCGGTCCAGACACCACAGCTCATCAGAACCCATCTAAGAGAGGTGTGCTGATCTCAAGACTTCACCTCAGCAGAGCAGCCGAAGTTCAAGCCCATGTAGGTGCAGCTCTTTAGAGGTGTGGGAAAGCTCCGGCATTCATATAAAGATGGAGCTGGGGTCTCCCCAATCCCCCTCTCTGACCCTTCCAGGGAGGCCTGGGATGGCCCCCACTCCACGAACTGCCCCAGGGCAACCGCCATATTTCATGCAGAGACTCAGGATGCATGGGGGAAGAGCTACCATCGCCTTCCAGAGTTGTGTGGCCACAAGATACATCAAACTAGTGGAATCAATCATGTTCTAGAATATATTACAATCCACAATGTAAGAAAGGGAAGGGAGAGAGAGAGAGAGAGAGAGAGAGAGAGAGAGAGAGAGAGAGAGGAGAAAAGAGAGAGAAAAGAGAGAAAAAGATAGGGAGCCTGCCATGGAAGCAGTGGGCTGGAGAAAGGGGGAGGACATTGGTGATGAGAAATGGGCACGGGTGGAGGGATGCAGTGTTGGGGACACTAGAACCAAAACTCAAGCATGAACATCTTGTAATTGTATATCTAACGGTGGTGTAATAAAAATATTTTTTTTAAAAAAGGAAGGAAAAAGAACCCAAACACATAAGCATGACGTTAGTCTTGTACTGGGTCCAAAATGTTTGCTCAAAAATATTCTACTATTGGGGCTGGAGTGATAACACAGCAGGTAGGACGCTTTGTCTTGCATGCAACCAACCCAAGTTCGATCCTCCTCGCATTCCATATAGTCAATACCAAGCACCACTTCCTCAGGAGTACCCTGAGTGAAGATATGTTTCTCAAGAGAAACCCCCTGAGTATCGCTGGTGAATCTAAAAAGCAAAAAATCTATTATGGTCCAATCTCCGAATGTAAGACCTTAACAAAGAATGAAAGGAACTAAAAGACATTGTTTGCTTTGATGTGACCTGAGTTGGTTGTAGTCAATCAGGCCAGGCTGAAAAAATTTCAACCCCTACCACAATTGTGTTGACTTGAACAAATCATTTTACTTTTATAAAAGCAGGTTTCTTCATTTATGAAGTAAGTCAATTACACTTACTTCCAAAGAAACTGCAATCTATTAAAACTTTTAAAAATGAAATAGTTCATACAACAAGTCTGATACTACATACTGTATAAATGACCAGACTATATCTGGTCACTTCTTGTAAACTTGGTTACGTAAATATAAGTAAATGTAAGAAATATTATATTTCAAAATATCTGCTCATGAAGTTCTTTTCATCTCTCCATACTTCTAAAAAGATTTTTGCCTCCCCAGTCACCAAGTTTCCTGGCCACTCTGTTTGGGACTATAAAAAAAGGATCCAGGGTGACTGATCTTGCTCAATGAGGGGTAGTATGGAAGTTATCAGAGTTTGAGAAGGCATAGGGTACCTGAATTCTAAATACAGTTGAGATGCTGTATCAAAGAACTCTGAGTAACTGGGCGTTATCTTGGCAATCAGGATCAACCAG
>JAJIBD010031928.1:0-98505 GCA_021461705.1 Cryptotis parvus | reverse complement strand
AAACCCTTTAGAAGTTCCTCACTCGATGTATTGTTATCTGATAATTCTCTATAAGTGCTTTGGGGGAAGGAATGTAGAAACATTTATTATATAATTTGAAGTAACTTCCCAGTAATTTTGAAGTTTACTTCTTCAAATAAACACAGCCTGCCCTTTAACTGATGGGTTTTCAATTGTTGACAAGCTCAGAGATCTGTAACCTGTTCCCTCTCACACCAGTCTGTTCACAACTCACTTTTCCCATTTATTGAAATTAATGTGCTATACCCTGATGGTCTTTCCATCTCCCCTTTTCCCAGGAACGTTTGACACAGATCCCAGAGGGTCAAAGCCTCCAGGTTGCCTCCTCTGGCCTTATTTCCCATAATTATAGTAACTATTTCTGAGATACCTCTATAAAGCTTCAGATATTCTGGAATCCTGCACTTCTTACTTTTTTATACAAATTACTGGTAGCAATTTCCAACTGTCAACTATCATCTGGACAGAACTGCTACCACAGAACTCAGGCAAACCAATCTCCCATAGCAACATATTCCTTCTTACTTTAGTGAAGGGCAGAGACAAGAGTGTTAGAGATTTGGAGACTTCTTTTAATAAGTCTTAGAGATTTAGTCTAATGCCCACACCTCCCTGAATTTCTAACTCTATTCCTCAATATTTTATCAAAAGTAGCACTGGCTTCTCTTATCTTTCAAAGGACCAGCTCAGCAAGCAGCCGTATAGGCTCCAGGTGTCCTTACCAACCCATTAAACTCTGTGCCCCAAGACAGAGAACCATGCCAATGAAGTAGTTTTTAGAATTCCATGCCAAGCCTCTGGCCAATTTCTTTCAGGTGAACTCCTACACACATTTCCATTTCTGGTGAGTACATCTTATCCAGATCTTGCCATTCTTTAGAAACTAAACTATTTCCTCCTGGATTCCCGCCAAAAGCTATACCCCCAATCTCTTACTTCTAGTATCTAAAGGGAAATGAATTTTGAGTAGGACAAGCAAGGCTTCTGGTTCTGTTGTGGTATTTCTTGGAGGGTATTTACCTCCTAGGAAAAGCAGTTCTTTTCTATCTGGTCAGTAGAGGTCATTTCTGCCAGTCGAGGGCAATTTAAGACTCAAAATTCTTTGGAATGTTCATCCAGTTTTCTCAGTTTCTTTCTCAAGTTTACAGACTGGGACTCCTAAGTTGAACCTCCCAAAGCTATTTACCCCATATTCTCTTACATCTTTACTGTACAATACTATTCCCTTCATATTCTACTCTGTACATCTTCTCCCTTTCACAGGAGCCCTTCAAATTCTGCTCACTTTCACAGAGCTCTAAATTGCTTCTTGGGTGATCTTAGCCTATAGTTCTCCTATTTCAAGGCCTCCATAGCAGTTAACAAAGACCAAATGATTACGGTCACATTTTGCATTTTCCGTACATTATTCAGTTACTAGAATCTCACAATATTTCACCTTCCATGTGTTGCACATCCAATCCACTACCGGCAAAGTTTGAACCAAAAGATACCACATTATTCAAAGAATTATCATTTCTCAATATACCACCACCACCTTATCTTTCTCCTTTTTAAAAATTACTGAGGGCCACATAGCAGGTAGGATGCTTGCCTTGCCTGCAGCCAAAACCAGGTTTTATCCCCAGGACCACAAATGGTCCCCAGCCCAGCGAAGTTGTGATCCCTGAATGCAGAGGCCAAAGGTAAGCCCTAAGCATAGCCCTGAGCACTAAAACGAAAACAAAAGAATTATTCTGAAACAAATGAAGTACAAACTTAGAAACTTTGATATAGCCTCAGGAATATCATGAATATAGCTGTGTGTCAGTATATCTTTTTAAAAGAGTGGTGGGGGAAAAAAAGAAAAGAAAATAGCAGTTTAAAAGCAGTGCAATCCAACAGTTTCAGAATTATGATCAACTAGTTATCTAATAGTAGGGCACAAATGGAGAAGATTGCCCCAGACTAATCTAAGAAATAAACTGAAATAAACTATCAATCTAAGGTTATACCAATTTAAGGTGTGTGCGAATGTTTGGAAAATAGATTTGTTGACATCCTCATAGACACAATGATTTCATGAAACAAGAAAAAAAATATTTCTCTGAAAATGGAAGAAAGTGATTCTCTACATTTAAGTATTTAGTAATGAGTCAGAATCCTAAACTGACCCCCCCACACACTCATCTTTGTATAATCCTTTTTAGTTGAGAGTGACCGGGCCCTGTAAATAATTCTGATATGTCAGCCCAATGATTATTTGAAATAATATGAGAGAAGAGAGTAAACAGATAAGATCATCAAGGTCCCAGATCAGTTGACTTTGAATAAATCAAAGGAAGATTACCTTGGTTTTAGAACAAAGAAAGCAGAGAGCCATGATATAAATTGTCTATAAAAATTAGATTTTGGTTGCTTATGTTCAATAGATTGAAATAACAGCAAGGAACTAAATTCTCAAATAGCAAAAAAACTAAATTCTGCCAATATCTTGAATAAGATGAGAAATGGACTCCAAACTCCAGATGGGAACTACTGCCCAATCTCTGTTGCTACCCTGTGAAATATAAGCAGAGCTCTAGCTAACCTAAACTCTTGATATATGTCTAGAATTTGTGAGGTAATAAATTCTGTTTCTAATGGCTACAAACTAATACGGTAGCATAGCAGCAAAACTTGTACCTCTCCCTAATGCGAACAATTTGTTCCTGAAGAAGTCAGGCACAAAAACATAACTTCTCAATGACATGCTTAACATTTAAATGTTTATGTCTCATGGGCTGGTATTAACAGATGTTTAGAAACAGCAATTTTTCATAAATCAATTCTCCCTTAGTCACGGAGTAATTACTACCTGTTAATCACAGATATTGGAAGGATTCTTAAATATTCAAGTTGACACCTACTCTGGATAATTTAAGATGTTACCAGATTGCAAACTGTAATAGCTTTATACTTAATTATATAATTTCTAAGATTTCTCTATGCCTGAAAATGCTTAGATAAGAACACTTAGGTAAGTGTTCTTACCTAATATAAATTCACATCATAGAAAGAATGATTAAGAATTTTTTTCATAGAAAAAGAATAAAGAACTTTAAATCAACAATTACTTAATAATTTATTGTATTTCAGAAAGAAGTTTAGGTGCCAGAATCAAAGATATTCCCAGCCGCTATTTACAAGCATGCACTCACTAGACTTTAACATTAACTGAGTTATTAGAAAAGCACTACATTAAAATTAGATACAAGGGTTCTGGGTATGGTTTCACTACTTAATATGTCACTAGAGATTGTTCTGACACACAAAGAAGGAAAAGAGATGGAAGTAGAAAGTAGAAAGGAAAGAGGGAAATCTTATTATCAGACTACAACACAATATACATAAAGTAATATAATAAATTAATGATAAGTTATGTCTGTATTTAATAGAAAGCACCAAGAACAAATACAGATACTACAATTAATAGCCAAAATATGGGGTATAGCTTTCAGGGACATCAGGGTAGGTTATTGCCCCAACTTCAATCCCTGCCATCATAGGGTCTCCTGAGCACCACCAGAATGACTCCTGAGTGCAAAACCAGGAGTAAGCCCCGAGCATAGCCAGTATGCCCCACAAACAAAAATATGTAGTCATCATATAGTATTTATAACATTGTAACAAACAGAAAAACATGAATAAATCAAGGAAATAATACATATAATATTATGAAAATTAATAGTAAAGTTACCCAAACTGAGAAGTAAGTGAATAGCTCACAGTTTGGGAAAGGGAACAAATACATAATGTGAAACTTCACAGAGCAAAAGACTGGTGTAGACATAAGAACAATACTGAAATAGCATAAAACTTAATCCCAATAGAATTAAAATCCTATTTATTCAAATTAAGTATCTAAACTTTTTAAGAAAAATAATAAAAGGACTCAAGAAAATAAAAAATTCTTTAGTAAGACATCCCTAAGATAAATAAATAATACAGGGGAAAAGTCTATCAAATTTTTATCCTTTGAGAATTAAAAGTCTCCATTTTAGGGGCCAGAGAAATAGTACAAGTAGTTAGAGCACTAGCCTTGCATGCAACCAATACAATTTTAATTCATGGGTATAATCCATGACACTACATATGGTCCATACATATGAGTATCACCAGAAGTGATCCCTAAGAACAGAGCCAGGAGCAAGCTCTCAGCACTGTTAGATGTGGTCAGACTTCCAAAATAAAATAAAAGTCTCTATTTTGAGGCAGTGGAAAGCCTGAACACAACAGAGAAAATTTATCTGGAACCATTATATGTGGGAAATTTATTTCTATCCCCAATATATAAAGAAAATTAATTGGATAATGGACGAAACAGCATTGTCCTATTTTGGAAAAATAAAATACTCTGAAGGGAGACACAGAACTATTTACACTAAAATGCGAACATATCATAAGTTTAACAGATGATAGCTAAAGTCTAATGTCATTTATGTGGTTTTGAAACACAACTCTAGTGTTTAGGCATAAATAGAAAAGTAGCTAAAGCATAACGGCGTTCATTGAAATGTTGAAAACAAATATCAAACTGTGTATCTCATGGTTTGAAAAGCCATACAACAGAGGGAATGTTATTGAGTTTGAGAAGGAGAGCACTACCTATTCAAATAGTAGTGTCTGATAGAAAGAAATAACTCTACCTTAAAGATAGTTTTAATTGCATTTCAGTGGGTCCGGCTTCAGAGCTCCTGAACCTCTACTCACTGGACCATCTCTCCAGGTAGACTGATTTCACAGATGACTACTCCACGGACTTTTCAGTCTGAGACAGAGATTCCTCTCCCTCCGGCTAAGGCCTCCGCCACTGGTCCTGCCCCCAGAAGCCTCCAAGCCTGCCCAACTCCACCATTTCACTAGGTCCACCTCCCCAGCTACTGAATCATGTTCTACCCTTCTTCTTGGCCGTTGTGGGAGAGCTGCCTCATCAAATTTCACAGTGCTCACAGTCATATTTCCTACCACTAGGTAAAGACAGGCAGGGAAGGAAAAGATCAATTCCCAGACTGATTTCTCAGAGTTCCAGTGAGGGTTAATATCAAAGAGTCAACCTTAGGCACAGCAGGAACATAGCAAACACAAATGGGAAGTCCACCAAGTTCAGTGAGCAAAAACAATAACACAGAAGGCTCAACAGCAACAACCAGCTCAATAAATCCTCAGACAATGACTTTAGTTACATAATAGTGAGGATATTTAATGAACTCAAAGAAACATGGCTCGGGTAGTCAGCAGAGCACAAGTATAAAGCCAAAAAGAGAAAATTACAAGGAAAAATTAAGAGTATGGTAGGTGATATTGGAAAAAAATCTCAGTGAAGTTCTGAGCAGCAGATTAATAGCCACTGAGGAAAAGGTCAAGGGAGTTCCAAGATAAGATGGAAGATACCACTGGAAAACAAAAGATAGTGGGAAATCACCTGAAAAAAAACAGCATACAAAAAATACCATGGACTGATTTCAAGAGGAACAATATAAGAATCATTAGAGAATCTTTAGCGTCCCTTAAAACTGGGAGTGAAATTTGATGAAGAAACATAGTTAGCAAAATCATTCATAATAAATATGTGGTATATAGACATAATGGAATATGACATATCCTTAAGGAAAGATGAAATCAAGCAATTTGTTACAATATAAACATAACTCGAAGATATATTAAATTAACTAAGCCAGAAGAGTAAGGATAAAGACAGGATGATTTTACTTATAGATCTTAGATGCTGAAGTGTACCATAACAGTAAAAGATTATTAAGACAAGCACTTGATACCCTCACTAATCTATGATGTATAGGGAAACAAAGCAAAGGAATAAATTTTATATGTTTATAAAAAAACATTCTGGGTTCTGAAATTTAAACTGTGAATGCCAGCTTAACGGGAGTGTGTGGATGGGAGGTGACTTAGGGACATGATGGGGAGTGTTGAGCATTTTGCTCATAGGTAAGGGAACTGTCACCAAAACATACATTTCAAATCCATTGTAAATATATCACCTGAATAATAAATAGAGCAAAATATATCTTGCCTTCCCAGCCTTGTAAACCTGATTTATATGGGTTCATTGGATGTTGTGCATGAAGTGAAATAGCAGGTATGTGGAATTAGAGCACTTAAGTTAGAATGTGGTGAGAGAAAAAGAAAAAAGAAGAGATTAATTAGCAAAGTGAGAAAGTTTCCCAAGTTGCAGCCTCTTGGAACCCCAGAGCATACTTATCACTGTCACTGTCTTCCCGTTCATCATCGATTTGCTCAAGTGGGCACCAGTAACATCTCCATATGTCCTGTCTCATGCAAGTAAAGCCCAAGGGCATCTGCTTGCTCCAGGAACATAAAGAGCCTCAAACCATTCCCTCAGGTCATGGGAATGAGGTCTATAATTGTTACTAGTATTTGGCATATCAAATATGACACGGGTAGCTTTCCAGGCTCTGCCATGCGGGTGGGATCTGATCTAGTACATTTTGGTAGCTCCAGGTTTGTTTGGGGACCACACCCAACTGTCTCGGGGCTTACTCCCAGCTGAGCTCAGGGATCACTCCTGGCAGGGCTCAAAGGTTAAGGGCTTCTGAAGTCCCGGTACCACCCGAGGACTCCTGCCCAGACAGTCCCCTCCCCACCCCCAGTCACAAGCTCGGGAATAGCTCCTGAGGACCACTGAGGAGTACGGCCCTACTGAAAAGAAAAAACTAATGACGCAGAGATGCACAAGCCAAGACTTAGAGAACAGAGAGGTCTCCCCAAAGAGTGCTCAGAAGGGCCCAGGGGCCACTCCAGGGACGCTGGGCTGTACAGCCTCGTGGGGCAGGGCCACCCCAGACATGCTCAGAAGTCTGAGATGCGAGGACCCACGCGCGCCTCCTGCAGAGCAGGCAGCTGTTCCAGCCCCTTGAGGCATCTTTCCAATGGAAAACCTTTTCCTGGGAGAGGGTTGGTTAGTGATGAACGTCTGAAGGTTCTAAACAGCACAGACTAGTTCTTCATACCCTCCCCAGGTCACTGGAGACGATACAGAAAAAAAAGAAAAACTTATGCAATCGCTTCAAAAGTTACCAAACTGTTCCCTGAGCCACCAGCAAAGTCACTGTCTTGGAGGCGTAGTGATAACACAGGGGGAGGGGCTTTTGCCTTGCAGCGCCCAACCTGGGTTTGTTTACCCGGGTCCCCCAGCACCGCCAGGAGTAATTCCTGAGTGCAGAGCCAGAATTATCCCTGAGCATCGGTGGGTGCGAACCAAAAAGAAAAAGAAGTCACTGTCTTCCAAGGAGTTTTGTCCTGCTCTGGAGGACTATGTCAGTAATTAATATGGCCCTTAGGATTTTAGTTTTTGTTTGTTTCTTTTGGAGCATGCTTATAGGAAGTATATTTATTTATAAATATTTATTTATTTATAAAAATTATGTTATTTATTAAAAAAGAAAAAGTGCTCTTCATCTTTAATCATCAGGGAGATGCAAATCAAAACAACAATGAGGTACCATCTCACACCACAGAGACTAGCACACATCCAAAACAGCAAGAACAAACGGTGCTAGCGTGGATGTGGGGAAAAAGGGACTCTCACCCACTGTTGGTGGGAGTGCCGACTGGTCCAGCCCTTTTGGAAAACAATATGGGAATTCCTCCGAAAACTAGATATTGAGCTCCCATTTGATCCAGCAATAGCACTCCTGGGAATATACCCAAGAGAGACACATAGCGAAACACTATCTGTACTTCTTTATTCATCTCTGTGCTATTCACAATAGCTAGAATCTGAAAACAACCTAAATGCCCGAGAACAGAAGACTGGCTAAAGAAACTGTGGTACATCTACACTATGGAATATGGAATACTATGCAGCTGTCAGAAAAGACGAAATTATGAAATTTACCTGCAAATGGATGGACATGGAGACTATCATGCTGATTGAAATTATTCAGAAGGAAAAGGACAGATATAGAATGACTGCATTCATTAGAAGTATATAAATAGATACCAGTATTTTACTAAGTGTGGGAAATGGTAATGGCAGACTAAAACTCACCATTGAATATATACAAAGAGACTTAAGTGATAAACTCTAAATATCTGCAGGGCTAGCCACAATGTATAAAAAAGAAGAGGGAGAGAGATGCCGAGACAGAGAGAGAGAGAGAGAGAGAGAGAGAGAGACAGAGAAAGAGAGGAAATGGTGGTACTTGCTATTGAGGCAGCCAGGGGTTGGCGGGAGGGGTGGGGTAAGTTTGTGGTAGAAATGGGGTACTGGTGGAGGGATGTGTGCTGGAATACTGTATCACCAAGAACCAATTATGAACACCTTTGTAATTGTATGTCTCACGGTGGTATAATAAAAATTTTTTTAAAATTAAAAAAAAAGATAAACCAGAAAAAAAAAAAGTTGACCAGAATTAGGTACAATATTTTTAGGCAAATATATCAACTGTATATCAGTTTTATCAGAAGCATACAATATATCATGCTCTTCTGTCTTTTTTAGCAGCTGTTGAGTGGAGGTCTAAGTTTCACTGCAGATATTTTAATAATAAGTTTTTAATCTTTTTCTTTTCATCTACTTGATAACATATTAGTTTCAGAGAACTGATGTTTCTTATGTAGTATTCATTTCACTCATACTCTAATAATACTAACTTCCTCTTGATGGGTTGCCCTAGTATATTCATGAAAATAGCCAGGACTAATAAAAAGCACAATAGGGATGAAAAGAGACTATAAGAAAAAACCAATAACAAACAGCATATAAAACATAAAATATTGAATTAACCATCATTAGAATCAACAAAACACAAGAAATCTTCCCCTCTACTATAAATATATTTTTGGCTTTTTGGGGCACACACAGTGATGCTCAGTGCTCAACTCCTGGCTCTGTATTAAGGAACTACTCCTAGCTGTGTTAGGGAAATCATATGGAATTCTTGGTATCAAACCCAGGTTGCCTTCCTGTATACAAGGCAAACACGCTACCCACTCTACTATCACTCTGGCCCCTCACCTCTAATATTTAAGAACTGTATTACTTCTAATATTTAAGAAGTACATGAAAATCATAGTAAATTATTTAAGACATAATTGAAATGTAAGTGAAATACTGAACTCAACAAAAATTTGTCTTATTTGGGGATGCTGAAAATACATAACTAAATCTAAAATAATTTTAAAGATATAATTAAGATGACTTAGTAACAAATTTAACTATGAAAATGTAAAATAGGCTTTCAATTTGCTGAGAAAATATTTGCATGTTTTTAGAATACAGAAAAAATAACCTCATTCCCACAGTAATAATAAGATAATTTCAGGTAATGTACAAAATAAAACTTCTTGATCAGTCAAAGAGTAAATCTACAGAGTACTGTTATAATGAAAACATCTATTCTTAAATATTTATCACACTGTATGACTGAAATCCAATCATGAACAGCTTTGTAATTGTATATCTCATGAAGTTTAATAATTTTTTTAATTCCTTGGCCATCCAAGGCCAGGCAATAAATAAATAAATAAATAGATAGATAAATAAATAAATAAGTAAATAAATAAATAAACAAACAACATATTTCTCATAACAATGGTTTTATCTCAGACTTTAGGCCTTAACTTCTCTCACATGTTCTTTTTTAAATATCTTGAGCTTAGAGTAATTGGTAAAACTATTCCTAATAGCTATGGGCAGATTCTCAGTTCAAGGGTCACATTGCCTTAAATTTTAGCCTACCACCATTCCCAATATGAGAAATGAGTCCTATTGATGTAGGTGTGCCCCACAGATGGCTTATGTGAGGCAGGAAGGGGAGAGAGATGGTCACTTTCTCCCCAGCCACCTCTGCCGCCAGGGACGGGCTGGGCAGGCTAAGGACTGATAAAAGGCAAGTCAGTCCTAGGTTTTACTCAGGGTTTCCTCAGAGTTCTTGTCTACCTCGCAGAAAAAGAATTTTCAGGAGTAGACGAGCAGTGAAATAGAACAGATTTTATTAAGGAAGTTTCAGGACGGGGAAGGAGGAGGGAAAGTAAGAGAGAGTAGTACACATCTCTAAAGGGGAGATGCAAGCGAAACATGTGCTCTGGCACCACGTGTGCTCGACCACGTAACTCAAGCAGCACATGGGCTCAGGCAGCATATGTGCACAGTCCTTTGGTCAGGACGGCTCTTATAGATTTCTTCCCAAGCTACTCCCATATGGGGCTTCAACCTAGGTTACAGTCCATTGCTAGGGCCATTCCCAAGGGAAGTAGACTTTGGGAGTGGTCTTCTTTGAAACCTCCTTTTCTTGACCTCTGTTCCTGCTGGGTCTTCTGCCCTGGAATGTAACTGGATTAAGGTCTGGGCTGAGGCAGGTTGATCCAGCTTCCTCAGGGTCTACTGAGGGTTAATGGGTCTCATCAAATCTTGGTTCCTGGTTCCAAAAGGTGACACTGAACAGCCTTAGGGCAAGAATTCATTGCTATGTGGGCCCTCCTTGTCTGCCTGCCTACATCACTAACTCTTGAAATATGAAATATTATGTGTCTATAAAATCTCTTGTAAGAATGGCTGGGCTGACCCTGAAGTTCAGGAACTCTGTATCAATACAATGAAAAGAGCCTTGACCTCAGGTCTGACACTTCTGGTCTAGGCTACTGGCTCATAGTCAGAGAAGTTTAGAAAGTTACACACCTGAAACTCCTCTTATTTACCTGCAATTGTTATTCTAATTCTCGTATTTTTTAATGACTATTCATGACAATTGCTGGAGGAAAGAATCTAGATCACTCTTTCCCATAGTGGGCAATACCTCCCACAGTGGTCACAGGAAGGACTATTTCATGTTTGGGAATCGCATGATGTCTGTTGACTAAGAGAGATGGGGGTGTCCAGCTTGATCACTTGATCGTTGACATCCCATTATTTGTCGATTTGCTTGAGCGGGCGCCAATAATGTTTCCATTTGACCCTAGCCCAATTGCATTTGCTTACTCCAGGAATACGAAGAGCCTCAAACTATTCATTCAGGGTTTTGACGAAGAAGTCTGACCATCTTCTAGGTGTAGGCCATGTGATCTTTTGATGTCCCATGGGATCCAGTCAGTAATGGCTCTAGTGGTCATCTCCAAATCGCATTACATGTCCAGCCTATCTGATTTTCGATATCTTGGCAAACGAGACAGCATCCCTGACTATGGATCATTGAAGGAGGTTGGAACTCCTGTTTCCTTCTCTCATTTGAGTGAGGCGTGATATTCCAAGCGTAGCTCTTTTGATTCCTCTTTAGGAAACCTGAATAGCATTTTCATCCTGCTTTCATAGGGCCCAGGTCTCTGAGACGTATGTTAATGCAGGGAGAATGGTGGAGTCAAAGAGATGTGCCAAGAGCTGAGGGGTTCTTTGTCCTTTCAGCTATTTATTCGATGCTCTTGAAGGTGTTCCATGCTGCTCTCTTCCTCCTGTGCAGCTCAGGTTTTAGGTCATTCGTCATGTTGAGTTCTTGACTTAGGTACACATAACTGCTGCATTCAGATGTTGGAGGACAGGTTTAGCTAACCTGGGAGCTTTGTTGTTTTGCCCACTCCCAGCTTAATCTTATTTAAGCCAAGGTTCATTCTAATGAGACCTCTCTTCTATGTAAACACTGCTAGACGGTGTGGCAGTTTCGGAAGTCACCTTGATTGAATACATCTTATACATCTACTAAGACTTCTATGTTTTCTAGATTGGGCACAGCTCCTCTTTATACCCACTGCACCCAGCATTGGACAGTTAGAATTTACCAGGAGACTACCACCCTGGCTACGCTGAGACTATAGGAAGACTATAGGAAGGATCATACTAGTTTGCTCTAAGCAGGCAAGTGTGACCCTTTCAATCACTAGAACAAGATACTCAGAATCACCCTGGTGCAGATAATAAGAAGGACCTGTGGGTACCATCTAGATTACATGAAGCTCATGAAGTTAAGATGTATTACTTTATATCAGCCCTCTCTCTCCAGTGTTTTACATAAGAGATAATCTTGGTAGAAAGGATTAGACCTTGGCATAACCTTTGTTTATACCTACAATAGGGTGTGGCACTACACTCTGTTTAGAGTTCTTTGTTGACATGACCCTCCCGATTGGATTACTTTGGTGTATATAAGGGGCTGACTTGAGGCCCCTTCACGCTTCACTTTTACCTTTTACCTTTTAGCTTTCAGCTTTTTGGCTCCTGTGGCTTTTGGCTCGTCGGCCTTTTGCTTTTGGCTCTTGGCTTTTTGCTCTTTGGCCTTTTGCTCCTTCTTCTGGGTAGGACTCAGCTCAGGTGAGATCCTCTCTCTTTTGGTGGGAGACTTAGGCTCTTTTGTATGGTCTAAGTTCAGACCAGAGCTAAAGTTTGTTCATTATATTGGAGTGCTGTGGAAGAGCTTTTGCACTATTAAAAGCCTTTTTTGGAACTGCACCGGACTCGTGAGTTTTCATCTGTTCCCCTGCGTCCTCGGAGGTAGAAGAGAACCTCTGTCCTGACACTGTCAGGGACCCCGCGGCGTTCCCCGACATTCAGAGATGTTTGTTCCGTTGAGAGTGAATGAGACTCTGGAATTAGTTCAATTTTTTCATGAATATTGTTTTGTTGAGATTCAGCTGCAGACCTATCTTTCCACATTCTCAGTTCAAGTCAGCCAGCATTTGTGCTGCTTGGCTAATGTTTGGTGTTATTAGAACGATGTCATCAGCGAAGCGGAGGTGGTGTAGTTGCCAACCATCTATCTTCACTCCCATTCCTTCCCATTCTAATTGTCACATGACGTTTTCAAGGGTGGTGCTGAAGAGTTTTGGTGAAATGGTATCACCCTGTTGAACCCTCTTTTGAAATCAATGATCACTTCCTTGCAGAATGGTGAGATCCTGGTGGTGAATCCATAATAAAGTTCATGAAGGGTCTTGAATTATTGGGTTTGATCACCCCTGTTTGGCTAGGGATTTAATAATTGCTTCGGTCTTAACAGAATCAAAGGCTTTCATTAAATCAATGAACGTGAGACAGAGTGGCATCTTGAACTCCCTACAAACCTCAATGAGCTTGTTTGCCATGTGGATATGGTCGATTGTGCTGAATCCTTTTCGGAAGTCAGCTTGCTCACATGGTTGTCCTTCATCTAATGTTCTGCAAATCCTGCTCAGGATGACTCGAGTGAACAGCTTGTAGATAATGGACTATATGGGGCCATTATATAGATGGGGCCATAGCTGCCAATGTTATGGATGTCTCCCTTCTTGAACAGTAGAACTGTCCTGCTGGCTTTCCATTGGGAGGGCACCTTGCATTCAGAGAAGAGTGAGTGAAGAACCAAGCCCGTGTATTGATGAGTACGGATGGCAGATTCTTCAGGTGTTCAGATCTGTTTTTGTCTGGGCTGGATGCTGTTTGCTTCTTTACCAATGAAATGGCATGCCGGATTTCAGAAGGGAGAACATTGGTAATGACATATCCATCCTGTGTAATTTGGTATGTGGGAAGGTGGGACATGGTTATCAAAGAGATCCAAATAGAAATCATGGATAATCTTCTCCATTGCTGGAAGATGTGATAGACCCATCAGGATGTCGGAGGGTAGTCATCGTGGTCTTATAGTTGGCAGGACAGGCAGGCATTGCGAATGCTTTTCCCGACTACTGCTGCATCGTCCAGTATTTCTGCTCTTCTCTCTTCGAGGGTCTTCTTTCTTTATTTCTTAGATAAAGAGACCTAAAAGAGAGAAGTTCTTCTCTCTTTATCACTTCTCTGCACTGCTCCGTGAGCTTGGAGTTAGCATTTGGTTGTCTGAGGCTAGCACCTTGCCACGTTGGCGAATGAGCTCAAGAGATTTTGAAGACAGGCGTCCTTTTGTGGCTTGCTCTCTCTCTCTCTCTCTCTCAGCATTCTTCGCACAATCATGGAGGGCTGAACTAGTCAGTTGTATTCTTCATCGATGTTGTCAATGATGGCATCTTCCCATGTTGCCACAATGGTGCCAAATATTTCCCAGTTGGTGGTCATTCTGGGAATTCTCTTCTTAAACTTTGCAGCCTTTTCTCCCGTTGCATGAAGTTAAATTTTGCACAAAGGAGACTGTGGTCTGATCCTTTTGGAATTTGGGGACAACAGCAACATCGGTCAGGCAAAACTGTCAATTGAATATGATGTGGTAAATTTCATTGTGGAACTGTCCACCAGGAGATTCCCATGTCCAACATTTTGATTCAGCCTTCTGAAACTGTGAGTTACCATGAATGGTCTTGGTGGACATGATGATCTCAATCTTTTACCCCGTTTGTTCCATTCTAGGCCATGGGTCCCAATGTGAAGTTCTTCGGCCAATCTTCTTGGTTCTATCTTGCTTGGCATTAAAATCACCGACTATGATCTTGTAGAAGGTGTGATCTTCTTTATAGAACTTCTCCAGGTCCATGTAGAATTTCTCAATTTCTTCTTCCTTGTATGTGGATGTTGGTGTATAGACAACAAAGATAGAAACTGCTGGAGATAGGCCACATCTCTTTAAGTGTAATCATCCTATCTGGTTGTTAGGCATTCAAATGAATCAATCTTCATGGCCAAGTTTTTGTTGACAAGGACAACAATGCCACCGACATCTCTTTCGTCGCATGTTCTGAGGAACAGTTCTTCTCCAGTGTCCAAAACGGCGTGATGTGATTGACGCCTCTTTGTCTCAGTCAGACCAATGATGCCGTACTTGATCTTTCCTGCTTGCACCAGGAGATACTGATCTATACCTGACAAATTTCTGATCTAGATCTGACAAATTTCCTTTTCAGGTTTTCATGCTTGGGGGCATTTCTCTGCATCACAAGAAGAGATAGATACATGGCTGACTTGCTTATACTTGCAGAGAAGCAATCCATTGTTCTGTGCTGTCCGGAAGGGAAGATAACAACACTGTTGTAGGGGAAAGATTCTTGTCCTCTGGGACCTGCCTGCACTTACACAACTGGCACCTTACCTTTTTAATCTCTGTGTGATAACTTTTTGCCCCTAGAGGTTTTGCAGCTGTGGCTGTGGTGCCTAGCTGCATCAGCAGGTGGCAGACAGGAGACAGGCTTATCTACACCCAGGGCTCTGCCTCGTGGGCCCTGGATGGTTGATTGTCTAACATAGAAAAAAGACTGGGCCCCGTGGGATGCACCCAGAGCCACAGCAGAGCCTGGCAAGCTACCCGTGGTGTATTAGATACGCCAAAAACAGTAACAATGATGGACCTCATTCCCAACTAATGGAGACGTTACTGGTGTCCGCTTGAGCAAATCGATGAACAATGGGAAGACAAGTGATTCAAGTGATAACTCATCCAAAAAGGGCTGCATTCTCACACCTCATCCTGTGAAGAGTTAGATGAGAGACCTCTACATTCCCAAGACTAAGACTTGGAGGAATTAGGGAGGCAGTTCACCTATTTAACCAGTAATAAGTTTGAAAACTTGAGCCTCTGCACATTCTTCTATTGATAAGACTAGTGGAGAGGAAAGGAGATAAGCTGCATGATGGAGGCAACAAACCTTGGCACAGAACCTCAACAATATTAATCATGAAAGAACTATTACTGTGACTGCTTCATAGTAGACAGTAAATGCTAGTTCCTTTCAGGTCACCTGGAGGAATTTACCTGATAGAAAATGCTTCTTTTCTCTTCATTTCCGCTCATGCTCAGCAGGGGAGCAAAGGTCAGCATTTTCTCCTGGCAGCTGGGCTCAGTGGCTGCTTTAATAACAAAATGCTTAGTGTACAGGTCTCAAATGCCTTGTTGCCATTTTCTAAACACAACAACTTTCTGGCACCAGATGTCACAGAAATAATAAGGTTTTCCTTAAGAGAGGGTGGTTCTTTGCCTCCTGCTAAAATCGTTTGCTCACACAAGTATCTTAGATACTAAATACACAATGAAATTTAAAATATAACTCTCACAGTTCCATAGATAAGAAGTTTGAAATAGCAAAATTTACATAGAATGATGCTAAACTCAGCAACTTGTATTAGCCAATTAGAGTCTAGAAACAACTTTAAAAAAATCTTTTTAAATTCTCTACTGGAACTATTTCTGTAGAAATCACATGCTTGTTTGTTTTGTTACCATATGCGAATGCTTATTCTGTACCAGACTTTTTTAAAAAGCACCGTCTTGTATTGAAAAGAATGGCCCTCGCCCACAGAACACAAAAACAGGTGCGAGGAGTAACTGATAAAATGATGGCTCAACAAGAGCACAACAGGAAGGGCCTTAAGCAAATAATTCCAGGGAGGGCTATAAGACAAACATTCCCGAGAAGTTGCTCTCTATATTTGGTGTGGTATGCGAAAGACTGGGAGACTGGGCCCAGGCCATGCCAAATATGGAAAGGAGTATTGGGCATGCTCAGGTTGGTAGGTGATGTTTACCTGGTACAAAGTGATTGGCTGCCTGCTGCCAGACCTTGATGTAATATTTTAAATCTATTGGATGGTTATGCGTGGGCTTTTCTGTAGCGGCAGGAATTATCTCTTAAAAAGATCCTCCCTGGAAGGGCTCGAGGCTCTTAGCCACTGACCGCTTGGGGTCATGCTATGGGCCCGAGTATACTCGCTTATTAATAAAACCCTTGCTTTTGCATAGGACTTGGTCTCTCAGAGTTTTCCTTGGTAGGTGCGGCGTTCTGAGGCTCCCAGTCAGTCACCTCATCGGGTGGCCAACCCTTACATTATAATCATCAAAATAATTTTATGAGGTTATCATGTCTATAATTTCAGAGAAGGAGAATAGAGGTTGACAGATTTGTCTAGAGCTAACATGGCATGGCCATGATTCAAAGTCAGGTAGGCATGTCTCCTTAAAAACAACTTTGAAAAAAAACTTTTTCAGAAAAAAAACTTTAAGAAAAACTTTAATAAAATCTTTTGATTCTTGGAACTCACTGAAGATACACCAGTTAAATGAATCATGATAAATCCACTGGGTAAAGTACTACTGTTAAATAGCCGTTCATAAAGATTATGATGCTGAAAATACTTGCTCTTATTTTGAAGACTAAGAGTAGGATAAGAGTATTCAATACTTTGAAAGTTTTATGTAAAAGTGAGGCATAGAAAAGGGTTAAAGTAATTATATCTTCAGGGAATGTCTAAAGTTTTCTGCACCGATATTCTTATCAATAAAAGAGATGTTTTGTTTTAAAGCCCCCTCAAAAATGTTTTTCATGTAATGAATATATTTTTTAAAAACCATCAATAAGAGAAAGGGGTAAAACTGTTTGATTCTGACTTCATTTCCCTTTAAGGCAGTTCTTATTGTTCACTTCAGGCTGATTTCATCTCTAAATATACTCATGTGGAGAACATGAGAACATAATGTTATTAGCCCTAAGGCCTCTAGTTCTCAAAGAATGTCTGCAGGACATTTGGCAATATGTACTAACTAACAGGAAGATCAGCAGTAATATACTTCTGTTATTCTTAAATATTAAGGATGCCATGTCTTCTCTGATATTCCTTTGTCAGTAAGAACATTGGTGTTTTGGTCACATTTGATTCAAATCTCCTTGATTCTTCTCCTTTAATCATAATTCTAGAAGAAAAGGTCTCAGTGCTTACCTTTAGCCACACATTTTCCAAACTTTGGCTACGCTAGGAACTACACTCATCAGGATAGCTAATGCTTCATATCAAATAACAATCCAGTTTCAGAAAGCAATTTACTCTGTTCCCTTTCTCAGTGAAAATATGAGCTTGATCTTCTGACTGTCCAGGATTTTCATGGTGCTGCATTTTTTGAAAATACGACATGATTTAGGATCACATTTCAAGACCAACATTTTATAACTCTTTAGTTTATGAAGATTGAGCATACCTTTTTACTTCAGGGATAATAAAATACTGATGATCTTAGTATATGTATTGTACAAGAATCTGGTTTAAAAATCAAGAATATACATATACAGATATATGATTTTATGGAATAATATGTCACTAGTAGTATTTAAGTCCCCCAAAAGATGACAGAATACTGCAGATTACATATGCATAACAAAATTTAGGTGACAGAGGCCCTGAAGAAACACTTCCATTAAACTAAAATAGCAAAATAAGATACCATTCTCTACTAAGATATTTCTGTAGAGATGGCATGCTTGTTTATTTTGTTACCATTTGTGAATGCTTATTCTGTACCAGCCTCTTTAAAAACAGTCTTCTACACTTCTCAAAACAATTTTATGAGGTTATCATGTCTATAATTTCATAGAGAAGGAGAATAGAGGTTGACAGATTTGTCTAGAGCTAACATGGCAGAGCCATGATTCAAAGTCAGGTAGGCATAGCTCTTCTGTCCTTCCTGCCCTGCATCTGTGCACCCAGGCTACCGCCAGCACTGTTATACTTCTAGCTCTATTTCTTCTGAGAATAAATGAGCAAGGCTAATCCTCCAGCTTCCCTTCTCAGGAGAAAGACCACTTCTTCTTATATAAAAGAACATATGGAGCTGGAGCGATAGCCCAGCGATAGGGTGTTTGCCTTGCACGCAGCTGGCCTGTGCAGGCCCAGGTTCGATCCCAGGCATCCCATATGTTCCCCAGAGCACCGCCAGGAGTAATTCCTGAGTGCAGAGCCAGAAGTAACCCCTGAGCATCTCCGGTGTGACCCAAAAAAAAAAAAAAAAAAAAAAAAGAAGAAGAAGAAGAAGAAGAACATATAATGAATATGTTCCTTCCTTATTTTATTCTTCTGGATATTGCTAGTACAAAAGTGGTTTTTCCCCCCTGAACTTATAGGTTCTTGAGAATTGGATGAAAGATTTTCATATAAAACCCAGAAGTTTAAGAAGTTAAAGTATCTTACATATCAAGTAGATGGGTCCAAGTTCCTCCCCAATGCCTAGGGCTTTTATTTTACCCATCTACGATATCATTCACTCTATCCCACGATGTCAAATCTAGTGTAGGACATCCCTAAGTCCTGTCCCTCATCATCTGCTCACCTCCAGTGTACAGTGGTCTGGTCTTAGCCTTCTGCTCTTCTCTATAGAGTGTATAGCTTGCTAGGCTGAAATCTTGTTGCTGGGTCTTTCTTAATTTAGTACTATTTAGTGACACCCTGTGGTCCTGGCCTTTCTTAATTTCTGACTATGGCCACTTGTGGGTGAAACCCCTGTGATGACAACCTGTGCAGGGACTCTCTCGGGCTGTACCCCGGGGTTCTCTGACATCTCAACTTTCTTTAGTCACCAGACATGGCCATATGTGCATGGGTAAAAGCCCTATTGTCCTGCCATCTGTCTAAACAGATGTTATAAGTTAATAATTGATTCATATGAGTATTTATTAGACATACAATACATAATAAGCAATTCAAATGGTGTGTTACTTTTAGTAAGGGATGCAAAGATCAAAGGCAGGTTTCCTTCCTTTACAACATGGTACCCCAGTGATGGATGCAAAAGGTAGTGATGTAATTTTTTTTAGATTTTATTATATCACCGAGGGTGTAGAATTACAAAGCTATTTATGATAGGTTTCAGTCATACAGTGTTCCAGCACCCATCCTTCCACCATTACACCCTTCCCAATACCTATGTCCCCAGATTCCATCCCCCACTACCCAGCCTAACTCTATGGCAGGCACTTTTCCTCTCTCTCTCTCTCTCTCTCTCTCTCTCTCTCTCTCTATCTCTATCTCTCTCTCTCCCTTCATTTGCACATTGTGGGTTATCATGTCCCCACAAACGTACCCTTTGCCTATGTTCAATTCTCAGTTCTAGTCTGGCATTATCAGTTCCAACAAATATTAGCACATTGGTCCTTTTTCTATCTTACCTAAACTCTGTCTCCCACACACTTGTAGGAGATTTCAATCATTGACAAATCCTCTTGGTCCCTGTTTTGCCTGGTCTTGGATATTCTTCTCACACTATTTTTTTATATCCCACAAATGAACTCAGTCATTCTATGAATGTCCTTTTTCTTTCTGACTAATTTCACTCAGCATGATACTCTCCGTGTCCATCCATTTATAGACAATTTTCAAAACTTCATTTGCATATCTTAAAATATAGCCAAGCAATTAAAATATGGGCTCAGAGAAAAATAGACCATTTTATAGCTATCAAAATTTAATAAATTTATTTCTAAATAAAATTAATATCAAGTATTAATTTTGATATATGATTACTATCAAGTAAGTGATATTAAATCAGAGCAATAATTTTTGATTGGACTAACATGGTTGCAATAATGTTCATGTTTCTGCTTTTGGTGTACAAAGTTACTGCCCCTCCACTAGTTCATGTCAAAGACCCATCACCACCCTCCTTACATCACTTCTAGTTCACCTCTTCTGTACTAACCCCAATTCCCCACCTTCCACCATTTGGTAACCTCAGTTCTATAGTTCAAAGTTTTGTTACCATTAGACATTTTTTGTCCCCTCACTTTATTTCTTCACATAACATATGAATAAGATGATCAAGTATTTGTCCTCTCTCTGACTTAATTCATTTAACTTGACCCCTCTAATTCCATATACTTTGTAACTAAAATCAATATTTTATTTTCTCTTATAGCTGAATAGAATTCCATTGTATGAATATTAGGACATCTTAGTTGCTTCAAGATATTGATTTTGTAAATTACAATACTTTTTAGAGCTTTTCAAATTTTTTTTCTTGGCATGCAATCAGATCCACACATGGTGTCTTCAAGTCAGTTAAAACAACTGATTAGTAAAGTGTCTAGTGTTTTACTGCCCACAACCATTATATGACTAGTATAAATTCAAATATTCCTATTATAAATGAGTAATTGTTGAAAGTTAAAATGTATCAGTTTAGATTTATATGAATTATTCACTATCTTCCTTGTGCTCTCTCAATTAGAAAAATTTTACAAATTACTTTCTGAAATGATAACCATTAGTTTTTTAAGATTTAGAAAAATGATAACCATTTCTGTTTATAATTTCTAATGATTTAAGTTTATTGCTAAAGTGAAGCTGAAGCAAAAAATTGTTCTAGATAGAGCACTGAAATAAAAGCAGAGTACCTCTGAATACTGTAAAATATTTCATACTATGTAAAACTTCTGATAGGGATTTGACCTTTACTTCAATAACTCTTCAGTTCCCACTGGTAGTTTATTTTTAAGTTTCTCTTAGACTAATTCCCATTTACATGCTAGAAGAAACAGTCCTATTTTTACACATTAATTTCCATAGTCCTAGAAAAGTCTCTGACTCCCCACCCTAAAATGATCTATTATTACACTTCTTTTTGTGAATGTAGGGAACAGAAAGTGGGAATGAATTGAGGATAAAAAGGAAAAAGAAAAGGGCGATCAGCCATCATGCAGAGACTCAGATGCACAGGGGAGAGCTGCCATCCGACTCTCCCTTAGCTCAGCTGACCATGAGGCTCCCAGGAGGCAAGATGGGTTTTGGGAGTAGGCCCATCTCCTCTGTAGGGCTTTAGAAGCAGCCGGATGAGACTCGCTCACCATAATATCCACTATTTTCGTGGTCCAGACACCACAGCTCATCAGAACCCATCTAAGAGAGGTGCTGATCTCAAGACCACCTCAGCAGAGCAGCCGAGTTCAAGCCCATGTAGGCAGCTCTTAGAGGTGGAAGTCACCTGGCATTCATAAAGATGGAGCTGGGGTCCCCAATCCCTCTCTGACCCTTCCAGGAGGCCTGATGGCCCCACCCACGAACTGCCCCAGGGCAACCGGCCATATCATGCAGAGACTCAGATGCATGGGGAGAGCTACCATCTGGCTCTTCCAGAGTTGTGTGGCCACAAGATACATCAAACTAGTGGAATCAATCATGTTCTAGAATATATTACAATCCACAATGTGTAAGAAAGGGAAGGAGAGAGAGAGAGAGAGAGAGAGAGAGAGAGAGAGAGAGAGAGAGGAGAAAGAGAGAGAAAGAAAAGAGAGATAGGGAGCCTGCCATGGAAGCAGGCTGGAGAAAGGGGAGGGAAGTGGGGACATTGGTGATGAGAAATGGGCACGGGTGGAGGGATGGGTGTTGGGACACTGTAGAACCAAAACTCAAGCATGAACATCTTGTAATTGTATATCTAACGGTGGTGTAATAAAATATTTTTTAAAAAGGAAGGAAAAAGAACCCCCAAAACACATAAGCATGACGTTAGTCTTGTACTGGGTCCAAAATGTTTGCCCAAAATATCTACTATTGGGGCTGGAGTGATAACACAGCAGGTAGGACGTTTGCCTTGCATGCAACCAACCTAAGTTCGATCCCCGGCATCCCATATAGTCACTCAAGCACCACCAGGAGTAATTCCTGAGTGAAGAGCCAAGAGAAACCCCTGAGTATCGCTGGGTGTGACCCAAAAAGCAAAAAAAAAAAAAATCTATTATGGTCCAATCTCCCGAATGTAAGACCTTAACAAGAAATGAAAGGAACTAAAAGACATTGTTTGCTTTGATGTGACCTGAGTTGGTTGTAGTCAATCAGGCCAGGCTGAAAATTTCAAACCCTACCAAATTGTGTTGACTTGAACAAATCATTTTACTTTTATAAAAGCAGGTTTCTTCATTTATGAAGTAAGTCAATTACACTTACTTCCAAAGAAACTGCACCTATTAAAACTTTTAAAAAAATGAAATAGTTCATACAATGTCTGATACTACATACTGTTTATAAATGACCAGACTATATCTGGTCAATTCTTGTAAACTTGGTTACGTAAATATAAAAGTAATGTAAGAAATATTATATTTCAAAATATCTGCTCATGAAGTTCTTCTCATCTCTCCATACTTCTAAAAGATTTTTGCCTCCCCAGTCACCAAGTTTCTACACTTGTTTGGGACTATAAAATTCAGGATCCAGGGTGACTGATCTTGCTCAATGAGGGGGTAGTATGGAGGTAGTTATCAGAGTTTGGAGAAGGCATAGGGTACCTGAATTCTAAATACAGTTGAGATGCTAGATCAAAGAACTCTGAGTAACTGGGCGTTATCTTGGCAATCAGATCAACCAGCAGTTCAGAAACCCTGGTTTCAGGATCCTTTTTGCACTATTTTGTCTGTCTGTCTGTCTGTCTATATGTCTGTCTGTCTGTCTGTTTTCTATCTGTTTGTGCCACAGCGAGTGGGTAAGGGCTACTTAGGGATCTCTCCTGGCAGTGCTGAGGATAATATGTGTAGTGCTCAGAATTTAAACAAGTTTTGCAACCACTGCACTGCATTCAAGTCAAGCACCTTACCTCCTGTTTGGTCCGGCCCCTCCTCTCTTAACAGCTATTAGACTTCAGAAAGCTTCTGTTCATGTAACACTGAATCTCTTGATATTTACTATACTAGAAATTAAATAGAAATGTTTAATAGAATATTATCAATTTGCCGTATGCTTGTGATAGAATAAAATTAAACAAGATATCTCATTATTATGATATAATAGTTTTAACCTCACTGATACGTGAAAGCATTTATGTTCTCAGGGATCCCTAATTGACCTTCAGGTAGTAACTGTTGATTAATACATTAATGACTTTCAAAGGATCTCTCAGCTATGCCTGACATGTAACAAGCTTTCCTGTGTTTGAAACTGCCACATTCATAAAGAAGAAACAGAATTCTGAGACTTCTAATGCTTAAGTTTAAAAATAGTGAAAAGCAAAGACTATCCAAAGAGTGAAAAATTTATGAAAGGGTCAAAAGTCATGTATAATTTAAAGTCATGTATAATTTCTTGGACAAGAATTCCGCATGAAATAAAGCCTTTCCAACTTGACAGTCTCTTACTTTCCAGTGTAGCTTGACAGCTTTTCTTGCTTATTTGGAGTAAATGGTAACTTTGGCCATGTCCGTGAAATATTTACTAATTAAGCAATTGTGGTGAAGACAGAAAGAGACAAACATAGCAGTATGTTTGCTGCCACTGACTTGGTCTTCCCCCTTAGCTTTGTAAATTTACCGGGAAAAAGTTTTACAAATTTATAAAGGAAAGGTTCGGAAGAAGACATTTTAACATTTTTTTAAAAGGAGTAAGTTTGATCTTTAGAATATAAATCAGTGGAATTGAGGACAAAGTCGTCAAATGACAAATGATAAAAAGAATTTAATTTATATTTTACTACAAAATATACTGATCACATTTATAAGGTTTCTTATAAATGGGAAAAATCACATTAAAAGCTCTACTGTTTTGAAGGGGGAAATACCAGATTTTGCGATAATTACACAGATGAAATTGCAAACTTGATACTAAGCTCCTATTGAGAAGTCTGGCTCATACAAAAATTCAAAGCTCTCAGCAAAAAGTTGTCTATTGGGTATGACAACTCCAAAGGTGCCATCACCAGGTCAGGCATTTGTATCAAGAAAGATGGGAACAAAGGCTCAGTGTTTAAAAAGATCAAAGTCCTTTTCAGTGTCTAATTCCTTCCCGGAAATTCTATTCTTTCATCTGGTTTAGAGAAAGTGACTTATGGAGCATCTATCTCTGCTCAACACCGAGCAGAGGGTCTTGACATATTATCATGCAACTGAAACTTTAGCATTTTTTATTAAATCTTACTTTTAAAGTATATAACTTGGGCAAAAGCACATGAAATTCTGTGAGATTTTATTTTACTGCTAGAGTGTCAGGGAAGCATCTGCCACAGGAAATAATATTTTGTAAAGAAATTTCTTACAGTTTAAAAATCTTTCACCAAGAAGGGAGTCATATTTGGACCTGATGGCAGTGAATAATATAGTAGTAGCCAAAGTAAACTTTTCTGATTGAGAAAGATAGTCAAAGGAGCAGCAAGGTTAAGGGGGGAGGGGGAGAGCCACCACACCCATGTTCTTTTCTAACCACAATGTTTTAAAAAGACACGTGGCAACTAAAGGAAGCAGGAGTTGCAAGAAGACAAATAGTGGCACTTTCCCATCCACAAAGAACTTTGTTCACAACATCTCTTATAGGTAAGAAATCTAAGCAAGCCCAAACCTTCAAAGCATTGCTTTCGCTCTGGTAATTAAAAAGAGTGTGAACAAGTAAGCAGTGTTTTATAGGAGTCCTTGAGGAAGGAAAAGAGAAAGAGAGAGAGAGGGAAAGAAATAAAGAACCTGCCATGGAGGCGGGCTGGGGGAGGGAGGAGGGAACCGGGGACGTTGGTGGTGGGAGATGGGCACTGGTGGAGGGATGGGTGCTAGAACACTGTATGACCAAAACCCAAATATGAACTTTTTAATTGTATATCTTTGTAATTGCATATCTCACAGTGGTATAATAAAATACTTTAAAAAATAAATAAAGGAGTCCTTGAGTTTACAGCAACTGAAGTCAAAGAAAATTCAGCAAACTGAGAAAACTCAAAGGTATAGTTGTCCATGAAAATAATAGCTGATCCATAGCAATTAGTATCTGTCAGGCACAATTCCAGGCATTTCACGGCACAATGTTCCATTTACTCCCTCTAAATAATTCTTCCTCACTAGCTTATTTTCCTTTTAACTTCCAAATAACCATGAGTCAAAACAGAACCAGAAGTAAAATTAGAAAATGTCTCAAACTGAATAAAAATGAAAGCACAGATATCAAGTTTTTTGATATTCTATTAAAATTGTTCCTAGAAATTAAGTTCCTAGAAATATCACGTTTTATGATATTCTATTAAAATTGTTCCTAGAAATTAAAAGGCCGTGATCCCCAAACTTCTGCTTTCCACAAACACCAAACATACAGTTCCATGTGGCACAACATTACTGAACATAACTCAGAAACTAGCAGAGTGGCTCCCAAATTTTGGAAATATGAAAGAGAACGCACATCATTGTGTACAGGAAAAGTTGAGACACCTCACCAAAGACCTCACCACAGCACAATACCACACAACCAGGAGGAAATCAACAGCTTCAAGTTTTTTTCCTGGGAAGTAAGAAGCTTGGATCACAAATTTAGTTCCTCTACTTCTAAGGTCCCACAGCACCGATCTGTCTTTCAAGGACCAGTAGAAGTTGCATGCACAAAATCCAGAGGACTGTTGCAAAGAAAGAAGCAGTTTCTTAGCCTTGTCCTTCCCAAGTCTCAGCACAGAGAAAGCAGGAGCTCGATGATAATGACAATAAAGAACTTATCTTATAGTCTTTCCTTGGAAGGAGTTGATCTGAAGTCTGAGGATACAGCAATTAATTTCACATGCATCTAATGGCAGGCTGCAATGCACTTCAGAAACCAGGGGTGCAGATGGAGACACGTCTCACCTTTTCATCCACGTTCATTAAAAATCACATCCCTGGCACCGGAGCAATAGTCCAGTGGGTAGGGCGTTTGCCTTGCATGCAGCCAACCCGGGTTTGATCCCCGGCATCCCATATGGTCCCCACGCAGTGCCAGGAGTGATTCCTGAGTGCAGAGCCAGGAGTAACCCTAAAAAGCAAAAAAAAAAAAAAAATCACATCCCCAGTATGACCCTATACAGATTTTTCCACACAACTAGTGCACCGGTTTTTATAGTTATGTCCTTAGCTATAAAGGACATAGTTATCCCCTAGTTTTTATAGTTATCCCCTAGCTATGATAGTCAATAGAGCTTTAATTCTGAAGTCCTAAGGAATTATAGCAAAAGGGTCAGGAGGAAGAGGGATAGAGTAAAGAGGAAGAAAGAGTAGAAGAAGGTGTTTTATTTACTGCGTTCTTTAGGTTTTGTTTATTTGGGTTTTGTTGGGGAGCCACACCCAGTGGTGCTCAGGGCATGATTCTGGCTCTGTGCTCAGGGATCACTCCAGGTGGTGCAGGGGGACTAGATGGGGGGTCTTTAAAGGTGCAGAAGCAAATCCCACAGCTGGAGGACAAAAAAAAAGTTATTGATTGGGGCCGGAGTGATAGCCCAGCGTGTAGGGCGTTTGCCTTGCAGCGGCCGGCCCATGCCGGCCTGGGTTTGATCCCAGGCATCCCATATGGTTCCCGAGCACCGCCAGGAGTAATTCCTGAGAACCCCTGAGCATTGCCAGGTGTGACCCAAAAAAAAAAAAAAAAGTTATTGATAGCTGGGTTTTAGGCACACAGTATTTCAACACAAATGTCAGCTTCCCTCTCCAGTGTCCCCCTTGCCCTGCACCCCACCCCATCCCATGTTAACATGCATATTTAACGTTTGGGGGTTGCAGATCTCCAGTTTCCAATATTGTTGACACTGCTTTGGAGAGAGAACAATACCACTCTCCCACAATTCTCAAGAAGGCTTAAAAGATTATATCCCTATCAAACAATCTTCCCAACCACAATGATTCAAACTTGAAATCAATTATGAAAAGAAAACCCAAATTCACAACTATGTAAACAAACACAAATATGCTAACAACATGGCCCTGAACTTGTGTCAAAGAAAAATCAAAAAAATATTCAGACAAAAACACAATACGCCAAAACTTTAATGCAGTGAAAGCAGTTCTGCAACCCCGGAAGAGATCCAGCCCCATCTACTCCAGACCCACAGCTGCGCTGCTCGACTGGCCCAAGTGGAAGCAACTCCTGGAGCTGACCTCCCGGTAAGGGGCTGGGCCAGTCCAACATTGCTCCAAGGGTTGGCTCACACTTGCGGGGGAGAGACCACGTTGCCGGACTCAAAGCAGAGATTTGGGCTCCGCCCTTTCCTTCACCTCCATGCCAGCTGCCCCGGAAGAGAGATCCACCCACGCCAGACCCACAGCTCCTCTGCAACCCCAGAAGAGATTCAGACCCATCCACTTCTTAGAGAATACTGATTTTAGGATCAGGTCCTTCCCAGGATCTTTCACATTTACACACTGTATACAGTTCTAGACAGGTTCTAACTGATACCTGTCACCCCAGTAAGCCTAGCAAGAAGCCAGAGCAACCCACACATCATGAGGTCAGTCAATCTCAGCATCCAGACTCCATAGTTCCTCAGAGCTCCATCCCAGAGAAAACCTGATCTTTCCCCTTTAAGTTTCATCAGTAAATGCTTGAGATGAGAGCCTTCTACTGTACCACCTATAGGGCAGAGTCTGGCAAGCAACCCATGTTTTATTTGTTATGCCAAAAACTAGTAACAATTATGAACCTCAATTCCATGACCTGAAGAATGGTTTGAGGCTCTTCCTGTCCCAGGAGCAAGCAGATGCCATTGGGCTACACTTGCTTGACAGGACTTACGGAGATGTTACTGGTGCCCGCTTGAGCAATTGATGAACAACGGGAAGACGGTGATGACAGTGATGCAGTGAAATGCCTACAGTGAGAAAAAAAAAATAAAGATCCCAGGCAAACTCATTCCATTCCTCAAGGAAGTATAAAATGAACAACTATGTTCAAATTTTTTTTTTTTTGCTTTTTTTGGGTCACACCCGGCGATGCTCAGGGGTTACTCCTGGCTCTGCACTCAGGAATTACTCCTAGCAGTGCTCGGGGGACCATATGGAATGCCGGGGATCGAACCCGGGCCGGCACAGGCCGGCTGCATGCAAGGCAAACGCCCTACCCGCTGGGCTATCGCTCCGCCCCCAATGTTCAAATTTAAATGAGGGAAAGAATGCACAAATATCTAAGTGAAAAGATAACAGAAAAAGAACCATAAAAATAACAGCTAGAGGACTGGAGAGATAGTACAGTGACCAGGGCACTTGCCTTGCACATGGCCAACTCTAGTTCAATCCGGGCACCCCATAAATTCCCCTTAGCCCTTCCAGGAGTGATCAATCCCTCAGTGCACACCCGAGCTTAGCTGACAGTGGCACTCCGCAGGAAAAATGTTATCGTTAGTTCTTTTGCGGGGGTGGAAGATACCCAAACCTTTACCAATATTGAAAACATTCTCAAACAAATTAAATATTGAAAGAGGACACGTTGTAACTGATGGAAAAAAGAATCTTATTAAACTACTGTAAACAATCATATGCCAACAAGTTAAACAACAACATATCCAGACTGATTATTTCAGAAAGGGGCCTATGCATGCAACTTTCTTTGTTGTAGTACATAGATACATACATCTTCAAGGTTGTTTTATCTTGCACCTTTATTTTTTAATGAATTTATTGATTCGACATGAATTACAAAGTTACAATAAAATTTATGATTGAGTTTCAGGCTTATATTGTTCCAACACCAGTACCCACTACCCTCCACCAGTGTCCCCTGTTTCTTTCCACCCCTAGGCTGTCTCTGTGGCAGGCACTTTTCCCCTTCCATATTGTCCTAGTTTTCCCTTCCCTGACTTGTCCCTGCAACCCCTGCCCCAGTGCCAAACTTCCTACTGAAGACCAGTTCTCCTGATCTTCATTTCTACTGCCACTGGGCATTTGCTATCTCCATACAAATTTTCTTTATATTCCACACATGAGAAAGATTATTCTGAGTCTGTTCCTCTCCCTCTGGCTAATTTCACTCAACATGATATTTTCCAGGTCCGTGCACAGTGCACCAAAAGCTGAACAGTATTTCATTTCTGTATGCATCACAGTTTCTTCATTCAGTCATCTATTCATGGGCATTTTGGCTGTTTTCATATTTTGCTTGCCCCTTATTTAGTCCTCAAAAAGACCATTTCATTGCAGCGGTCACACAACCATTTTACTGATTCATTGATCTGAATCACCTTCCTGGGAGTAGGAAGAGAGGACATGTCCCTTTTATACAATACCGTCTTATTGTACCCCAATAATACTGTTCAAATAAATGCTGGAAAAATAACATATAACTTAGTTTTTTGACAATCTTTGTTGCTCTAGTTATAGAAAAAAATTAGGAAGTGAACCACTTTTTTTTCCTTTTTGCTAGATCACTGTGAGATAGACAAATACAAAGCTGTTCATGATTGGGTTTTAGTCACACAGTGTTCCAGACCCATCTTTCCACCACTACACATGAACTACCACCGATGCCCCCAGTTCTCCTGTGCCCCCATGTACCTTTATGGCAGACATTCCTCTCTCTCTCTCTCTCTCTCTCTCTCTCTCTCTCTCTCAGTCTCCCTCCCTCTCTCTATCTCTCTCTTTCTCTCTCCTTTTTCTTCTTTTTGTGCATAGTGGTTTACAGTACACACACTGAGGGGTTATCATGTATACACCTTTACCTACTTTCAGTACTCAACTATTGTCCAGCATTACTATTTCCAACTATTGTTGGCAAACTGGTCCCTTCTCTATCTTACATTAATTAACCTCTGTCCCCTATGCACTTTTTAGATTCCACTGTTGGATGTACGGATCAGTCCTCCTGATCCCTGTTTTTGCCTGGCCTTGGATTCTAGTCTCATAATATTTATTTATAGCCCACAAGTGAATGCAATCATTCTATACCTGTCCTTTTCCTTCAAATTTCACTCAGCATTTTACTCTCTATGTCCATCCATTTGTAGACAAATTTCATTACTTTGTTTTCCTAACAGCTGTGTAGTAAGTATTCCATTGCGTAGATGTACCATTGTTTCTTTATCTAGTCATCTGTTTTCAGACACTCAGGTTATTTCCAGATTCTGGCTATTATGTACAGTGCTTTAGTGAACATAGAAGTGTAGATGGGGTTTCTACTGTGTGTTTTTGGGGCCCCAGGGTATATTTCCAGAAGTAGTATTGCTGGGTCAAATGGGAGCTCAATTTCTAGTTGTTGGAGGAACTTCCATATTGTTTTTTAAAAAGCTGGACCAGCTGGCATTCCCACCAACAATGAATAAAAGCACCTTTCTCCCCACATCCACAGCAGCACTGGTTGTTCTTGCTCTTTTGGATGTGTGGAAATGGCCCACTTTTAAAATCTTATTTTCCCTAAAATTCTTTACATTCTGCCCATTGAAACATTTAGCTAATATTTTCTTCAGTACCTCTAGTGCCTGGACTCAGTCATGAAGTATTCATAATTAGTAATTTCGGAAATTTGATTGCCTAAGAAATTTAAGTGTTCAAGGAAGTAACCAGTTTTGAGGTACCTACCCATAACCTTAGAACTAGTTGTTCTCATTTGGCCTCTGGCCACTCTCAGAGTAGGTCTTTGATCTGTGTTACTGAGACATGTTGGGCTGCTTATTTTGCCAATGCCCTCCTTATTGTGCTGATGTTGAGTAAGAAAGGTCAAATGACCAGTCATGAATCACATCATCTGTAATAAACTCTAAAAAGAGGTAATGTGCATGCAGGTCTCTGTTGTCTGTCACATCCTGCGCTAAGACCCTAGCATCTAAAGGGACACACATTACCACACATCAATAGAATTCTGGTCTCTCTGCTGTGGGGAATATGACTGAGAAAATACTAGCACCTCTGTCATTATTAAGGGCTCTGGCTCTAAGTCCTGTGATTGGAAACAGTTTGATTTATGTCCTGAGAATTCTACCTGCAGAGACATACAGGTAGAATGTTATTCTGATTATTGCTGATTCTATAGAGCACAGTCAAAGGCCAGATCCTCCCTGAAAGAACATTTGTCTTCTTTCCACTCTCAGAGTAGATCTACAAAGAATCAGCCTCAAACAGGTTTGTTTTAAACTTCTCCTTTTCCTTATTCCATTGCTTGTTTTGTTTGGGGCTCCATTCAGTGGCATTCGAGGATCACTCCTGGAGGTACTCAAACCATATGTTACACAGGATGGTGAACCTACTGTATGTTTCTTATGGACTCCACATCAAGATTATCCAAACTTTACCACTTACTTGCAATGTTGGGCAAAATGTTTTTTATTAGAGGAAATTTAATGCAACTTGAATAATATGCATGTTAAATGCTGTAACTATTTTCTTTTATTTTTTATTATTTTATTACACCACCTTTAGATATACAATTACAAGATGCTCATGTTTGAGTTTTGGTTCTATAGTGTTCCAACACCCATCCGTCCACCTGTGTCCATGTCCCATCACCAATGTCCCCACCTCCTTCCCCTTGCCCCCTCCCCAGGAAATCTCCATGGCGGGTTCTGTATCTCCTTTCTCTCTTTCTCTTTAACTCTCCCTCCCACTTCCCTTTCCTACACATTGTGGAATGTAGTATATTTAGGACATGACTGGTTCCACTGGTTTGATGAACCAAGTGGCCCCAAGTGGCACATGACTTGGGGAGCCTCATGGTCAGCTGAGCTAGGGTAGATCTGGGTACCCAGCTCTCCCCGTTGTGACTGAGTCTCTGCCTGCTATGGCCGGTCACCCTGGGGCAGTTCTTGGGCAGGGCCACTGGGCCTCTAGGACAAGATAGAGAGGGGAAGGGGTGGCCCCAGCTCCATCTGACGAATTGGTAAAAAGTTTAACCTCCTTTCACCCTAGTTTTCTCATATGGGAAACTGAAAAATAATCACCCTTACCTCGAAGAGTTGTTTTGACAATTGCAACTAAAATGAAACAGTGCTCAGGGCATATAAAGCACACTTAAATTTTAATTATAGGGGCCGGAGCGAGAGTCCAGCAGGTAGGGTGTTTGCCTTGCATGTGGCCAGCCTGTGCAGGCCCAGGTTGGATCCCCGGCATCCCATATGGTCCCCCGAGCACCGCCAGGAGTGATTCCTGAGTGCAGAGCCAGGAGTAAACCTGAGCATTGCCGGGTGTGACCCAAAAAAAAAAAAATTAATTATGATTGCCATTACACAGAGGATAAGAAAACAAGAAACAAATTATATTCTTATTTCATCTGTTAACATTTATCTTTAAGCAAGTTCCTCATCAGTCTTCGTAAGCCTGCTTCCTGCTCTAGGAGTTAAATCATCTTCTTAATTTATTTAACATTTAGGCACAGTGACTTACAGTACCTAATGTTTCAAGAGTATAATGTTGGAACTGGAAATATAACACAATAGGTATGGTACTTGCTTAGCACACTGCTGACTGAGATTTTATCCCCAGCACCATGTATGGTCCCGGAGCCACAAGAGGGTGATGCCTGAGCACAGCAACGTGTGACCCAACAAAGGAAAAAAGACAAAGAGATTTGGGCTGCTACCTGTCACCTGCCACGAGAGTACCAGCATCCCTCCGGCCTTCCCTAGGTGCCTCCACGGCTACCGAATACCCAACACCCTAAACCCGCCACCACTTAGTAAACTATAGGCAGAGTCTCAGGGTACATTATTGTCACTTGACATCCCGTTATTTGTCGATTCGCTGGAGCAGGCACCAGTAATATTTCCATTTGACCCTATCACATGCCAGTGTAGCCCAATGGCATCTCATTGCTTCAGGAATACAAAGAGCCTCAAACTATTCGTTCAGGGTCTTGACAAAGAAGTCTGACCATCTTGTAGGTGGGCGGCCACGTGATTTTTGACATCCTGTGGGATCCAGTCGGTAACAGCTCTAGTCCAGCGGTCGTCTCCAAATCGCATTACATGTCCAGTCCATCTGATTTTCGATGCCTTGGCAAACGAGACAGCGTCCCTGACTCTGGACAGCGATGGAGGTCGGAGCTCCAGATTCCTTCTCTCACTTGAGTGAGGTGTGATATTCCAAGCATAGCTCTTTCTTTTTTTTTTTAATTTTTTATTATACCACCGTGAAACATACAATTACAAAGATGTTCATAATTGGTTCTTGGTAATACAGTATACCAGCAACCATCCCGCCACCAGTGCCCCATTTCCACCACCAATGTACCCCACCCCCTCCCGCCCACCCCCCCATGCTTTCGATTCCTCTTTGGGAGACCCGAATAGCATTCTCATCCTGCTTTCATAGGGTCCAGGTCTCTGAGGCATATGTCAATGCAGGGAGAATCGTGGACTTGAAGAGATGTGCCCAGAGCCGGAGGTTCTTTGTCCTTTAGCTATTTCTTCGATGCTTTTGAAGGCATTCCATGCCACTCTCTTCCTCCTGCAGCTCAGGTTTTAAGTCGTTTATCATGTTGACTTCTCGACCTTGGTACACATAACTGCTGCATTCAGAGATGTTTGTTCCATTGAGAGTGAATGGGGCCTCTGGAACTAGTTAATTTTTCATGAACATAGTTTTGTTGAGATTCAGCTATAGACCTATCTTTCCACATTCTCAGTCGAAGTTAGCCAGCATTTGTGTCGCTTGGCTGATGTTTGGTGTTATTAGAACAATGTCATCAGCGAAGCAGAGGTGGTTTAGTTGTCAACCGTCTATCTTCACTCCCATTCCTTCCCATTCTAATTGTTGCATGATCTTCTCAAGGGTGGCGCTGTAGAGTTTTGGTGAAGTGAAATGGTATCACCCTGCCCAACCCCTCTTTTGACATTGATGATCACTTCTTTGTAGAATGGTGAGATCCTGGTGGTGAATCCGAATACAGCTCACGAAGGATCTTGATGTATTGGGTTTGAACGCTTTTACATCTTTACTGCTGCCATGTTCGCTGTGCTCATCAAGGTACATTATTATTGGACATTATTTAGAAATTAATCACTGTCTTCCTGTTCATCATCCATTTGCTCGAGCGGGCACCAGTAACATCTCCATATGTCCTGTCTCATGCAAGTAGAGCCCAAGGGCACCTGCTTGCTCCAGGAACATAAAGAGCCTCAAACCATTCCATCAGGTCATGGGAATGAGGTCTATAATTTTTACTGGTTATTTGGCATATCAAATACGACAAGGGTAGTTTGCCAGGCTCTGCCGTGTGGGTAGCATACTCATCTCTAAATCCAGCATTTATTGATGAACTGCGAAGTGGTCGCGCGAGCCAACTGTGATAGGCTGGTCTGCTGGGTGAAATTCTGAGGAGGGGGAAGTCTGGATGTGGAAAATGGAGGCCCCCATGGAGTGGGGGGTTGTCTGGCTTATTACGAGGCTCTGCTGGGGTGGCAGGCCAGAGGCTAGAACCCGCCATCCCTCCCGGGTGCCTTGTGACCGGCTGGGCACAGGGAGAGCCAGTAGCAGCTCTGCCCCATGTCTGTAAGTCCATGACCTATCCATTAGTCCATGACCTAATAAAACGTTTTATTTCTAAATAATAAGTTCTGATTATTATTATTATTATTATTATTATTATTATTATTATTATTATCAGGGAGAGGCTCTGATATTAACAGAGCCGCTCATGAGGTGTCCGGGAGGCATGGCGGGTTCTAGCCCTGGCCTGCCACCCCAGCAGAACCTCACAACAAGCCAGACGACCCCCCCCCCTACTCCATGGGGGCCGCCATTTTTCACATCTGGACTTTCCTCTCATCACAACTCCACCCAGCAGACCAGACTATCACAGCCCGGCTCGCGGTTCATCAATCAATGCTTTATTTAGAGGTGACTACAAGAATATGCCACCCGCACGGCAAGCCTGGCAAGCTGCTCATGTCGTATTTGATATGCCAGATACCAGTAACATTTATATTAGGTCATTCCCATGACCTAATATAATGGTTTGAGGCTCTTTATGTTCCTGGAGCAAGCGGATGCCTTTGGGTTCTACTAGCATGAGACAGGACATATGGAGATATTACTATTGCCCGCTCTAGCAAATAGATGATGAACGGGAAGATAGTGATAGTGATAATAATATCAGAACTTATTATTATTTAGATAATAATATCTAAATAATATTTATTTTATTTCTAAGTAATAATAAGTTCTGATATTATTATATTAATTATATTATTATATTATAATATTATATTATTATAATAAAATCAGAACTTATTATTTAGAAATAAAACGTTTAATACCCCCAAATCTACTAAATAATTCTTTAAAACATCTATTCTGTCCTCCAATTCTAATTTTTGTATAAAAGCACAAAATAAGTCCCTATGACATATTATAGCACCCATACAACAATTATTATATCTCTACATCTGGCTCGGCATGCTTTTCTCCCAGGTCAGAATAGAATGGTGAGAATAAAAGGTCGTTCTTGCCTCTTTCACCTAATAAATATTGATTTTTTTATTCCATTGTAATGAGTGTATTGAATAGATGCCAAACCCTGCTGCAACTAGGCACTGAGGAAAAATAATACAAAGAATTCATTATAGCAGAACAACTGATAAAATGTAATTTCAATGTGGTGTAATAATTGCAATAATACGGAGCCAGAGCGATAGTACAATGGATAGGGTGTTTGCCTTCACAGGACTGACTACAGCTCAATTCTCAGCATTCAGCCTGGTCCCGCCAGCACCGTCAGGAGTAATTCCTGAGTGCAGAGCTAGGAGCAACCTCTGAGCACCACCAGGTTTGTACCAAAAACAAACAGAAGTAAATTAAAATTAAATGCAGTAATGAAGGAAGGAGTGATTCAATGTTTGAATGGCTCACAGAAAACTTTTTCTGAAGAAACACAAATTGGGTCCTCTAAGTGGAGAATCAATTTCCCATGTAGAACTAAAAATGAAATAAAAAAAATCTCATTTCTCACATAATAGAATTGTCACATCAAATTTTGATTTACTATACGGATGCTGTTAAGACTTTTATTTACCTGAAGTGAGTGAACGTTCTTGATGTCAGTTACTGATTTAGAGATGTGTTCAAACACATTTCCCAGGGCAATCAATTCATCATCCATCTTATATTCTCCTACTTTTTCATCTGTTCATTTCTCTACATCTGCACTATTTCCTCCTATCCTAAGTAATTTTTCTAAATTTATTCACCATTCCCAATGCAGTCACAAGCTATACTCAATGAAAAGGAATTGTGGCATTTTCTCATCCAGAATAATTTAGACAAAAGCCCTTTGATGATGATGACAGTATGTGAGCCTAACTGAGGAAAGGAGAGACTCTACACTGGACAGAAATATGAGTGACTGAATATTGGAGTCATGCCAAAGAGTGGTAGGTTTCTCTGGAGGATTGTTTGGTGTATATTGGGACCTTAATAAAGTGAGTGGAACATCTATTCAGAGGAATAAGTCAGAAATAGTTGTAGGAACCCAAGTGGTATGAGGAGTCAGTGCGGTTATGCGTGGTGAGGGGGTTAGGATCAGCTATGAGACTGACTACATATGAGAGTAGAATACTACATAGATAAATCGGTATTATCACACAGAAAGTATATATATATATATGTTCTTTCATATATATGAAGATATGCACATATGTACATACGTATATGATATGTATATATGAAGAAAGGCTTGCATGAATGATTCCCGAGACCTAGAATGAAGCTGGAAATATTGGTATGAATTCATAGCTTTAAATAAACATAAATGTGTTTGTGAGTGTAGTCCCTACTGCTGTCCCTCAGAGAAGAGAGTCCTGGCAAGGTTTCTATGCCCCATATCCAGCATTTTGATCCTGCTACTATTTCTGTGAATTAACTAGGGTTCCTTACAGAAATGGCTGTCAATGGACCTGAAGTAAAAGAGTAAAAGAGTAGTAGACAAATCTGGATCGTCATACCCAACTCAAATAAAGATTCCCAGGGAGTAGTGGGGATGTTCAAAGGCCGCAAAACCAGGTTGAATAAATTCTGAATTCATATCTAGAATAACATAATTTCAAATGATAATGGATTTTATCCCTTTGAATAAAATACTAATTTGTAATATGAATTGAAAGTTTAGTCACATATTCAAATTTTGAAGTGGACCCTCACCACAAAGCACTCCCCTCTCCCCCCCCCCCCCCAAATTTTTATTAAAACACTGGGAGTTCGGGGGGCCAGAGCGACAGTACAGCGCCTGTCGGGCCAACTGGGTTCGATTCCCGGCATCCCATATGGTCCCCAGAGCAGTGCCAGGAGTAAACCCTGAGCATTGCTGGGTGTGACCCAAAAAGAAAAAAAAAAGTGGGAGTTACAAAAAAAGCTCTTAATTACAAAAAGAATGTGACTGTATAGTGAAAAGGTCTCACAGAGGCATCTTTCATCAAGGAATCAAAAATAACACACTAACAATAAAATTATTCAAAATTTGCTGCCACCATGAAATTAGTGACAAATATATATTTTTCTGCTAAAATAAACCTAAATCTAATAAGAAAACAAGCACAGATTAGTAAATAAGAAACCAAAAAAGAGCAAGCGAACAAAAAAGTCTTCAGTCTCAAAATCTTCAAAGGCAAAATATAAAAAACAAAACTGATGAACTATTTCTGAATTAGGTCTTGGATTATGACACCCAAAGGAAGCAGATACTTCAACACTGAATGCTACGAACACATTACTGGTATCTACAAATCTGAACGGTATCCAAGCATTAGGTGATAAGACATTCATTTAATTTCCGATTTGAAAAACTATGTTATAAAAGAGAATGTCCTTATTTGAATAAAAATAAAAATATACTTTCAGTTTGGGGTCAAATGGGAAAATATTTAACTAATCTCTTAGAGTTTAAGTTTGCATATGGTAGTAGTTTTCTACTTCCATTGTTTTTGAAACGTTGGGAATGTTTCTAAACCTTAGATAAAACAGTAATATTTTGTACAGTAAGATTTCATGCTCTCTTGGGCAGCACAGCATGACGCCTTGCAAGACAGAAGAAACTGCAAGCTGTAGAGGCAGGTGGGAGGGGGTGGGGGGGAACCAGCACACTGAGGTTGGGAAATGTGCTCTGGAGGAGGGATGGGTGTTGGAACACTGTATACCTGAAACCAAATTGTGAACAGCTTTGTAATGGTCAGGGTGATTCAATAAAAAAATACATTTTACAAAAACAATACTCATTCACAGCTTAAATTCTTTGGAATTTTATTGCTACCATTTAAGAAATCAAAATTCTTAATATGAAGATGCAACATTGTGTCCTGCCTAGTTTCCAGGCCCATCTTGTGACTCTCCTTCAAGCTCAGTACAGTGATAATCCTTCTTGCTCCTCAAAGACACCCTCTTGTGAAATACAAAGCCATGTACTTGTTTCTTCTGCCCAAAGCATTCCTCAGCTTCACACGGCATAACTCCTTAACGGTTGTCTCTGGAGCCAGGTTGCTTCGATGTGACAATTCTACTCTACTGTGGATGAGTTATGGACCATATGGAATGTCGGGATCGAACCCAGGTCGGCCGCGTGCAAGGCAACCTCCTTACCCGCTGGACTATCGCTCCGGCCCCTCCCTATGTATCTTTATTTGAGTTGGGTATGACGATACAGATTTGTCTACTACTCTTTTACTCTTGTACTTCAGGTCCATTGACAGCCATTTCTGTAAGGATCCTAGTTAACAGTGAAATGTGCATAATCAGTCAGGGTAAAATGAGATTAGCAGGAACACTAAGTTAATACGTGTTTGCTCGCATCATTTCCAGGCACAAACGAACTACACAGCAGGCTGCTTCTCATATTTCTGCCTCTGTTCTGTGCTATTTTCTCTTTTCAGGCATCAGTACCTTAACTGGGTTTTCCTACATCCGTGAAGTTTTTAATAGGTTGATATTCCATTTTCTATCCATGAAACTGCAACCTATTAAAACTTGGGGGTGATGGGCCAGAGCGATAGCCCAGCGGGTAGGGCATTTGCCTTGCACAAGGCCGGCCTCTGCCGGCATGGGTTCGATCCCCGGCATCCCATATGGTCCCCTCGAGCACCGCCAGGAGTAATTCCTGAGTGCAGAGCCAGGAGAAACCCCTGAGCATTGCTGGGTGTGACCCAAAAAGGGCAAAAAAAAAACCCTTTGGGGGTGAAGGGGGCCACCACCCCGGCGGTGTTCAGGGGGACCACTAGCCTCTCCCCTGACCTTACTCAGCCAACTGGACTGGGCAGCTCGCTGCTGTGCACCTGCTGTGCAGTACACCAGGCCCCTCAGAGACTCCAGGCGGCCCCCTCAGAGACTCCAAGAGCTAGAGGCCATTCCCTGCGGTGCCAGGTGATGAGCCTGGGGGTTGGGGCGAAAGCATAAGCCCCCGTGCCTGGACCATCTCCGACCCAACTTATTTAACAATAGGCTTGACGTCATAGACAGGCAGCCCCCTCGGCAGGTTTCCCATTTGACAGTTGTGAATAGAACATTTCAGGTGGTTCTCCCAAAGCAGTTTGTCATACGTAATCTAGATGCAAAAGGAGAGAGAAGAGTGTGGATCACAGCCCAGATGCTAGCCTGAAGAGCGGCAAGCCAGGCTATCCTGTCATGGCTACTGATGCCATTGCAACCCAGCTTCTATTTTGCCAACCAACCGATCTCCTCCACCGCCCGGCATTCCCTTTAAGAACCGCGAGACCGGAAACCTGCAAGCCCAAACCCGCCCGCGGGTCTCCCCGTCACCGTGGCAACGGGCCGGGAAGGAAGGGGCGGGCTTCCCGGGCTTCTTCCGGCTCTCAGGGGGCGCCGGCTCTGCTGCTGCGTGGGCGCGGGCGGAGCGGCTCCTGCCTTCCTCCGCTCCCACTTGGAGCCGGAGCCGGAGCCGGATCCCGCGCTAACCGCCACGTCAACCCCAAACCTCCACCGCCCTCCCCCGCCCGCTGGCGCCGTGACTCGCTCGCTCCGGCGCGGTCCTCCACGCCCTTCCCACAATGCCCCGCGCCAGGCCCCGCCCCCCGCTCGCCTAGGGAGACCGGCCGCCGGGGAGGCGCAAACCGGAGCGGTGCGCGCGCCGTCTCCACTCCGCCGGTGCTCCCCTGTCCCGAGCGCCACGGCCCGGCGGTGGGAGAGCGCGAGCTTGCGTCCCCGCGCGCACATCCTGCACTCAGCCGCGCGGGTCCGCCGCCGGGGTCGCGGATGGGGAGGCGCCGCCGGAAGCGACCCCGCCGCGCCGAGGTGGGCAGAGGGTGGTAGGCCGGGGGTCGGGGCTTGCGAAGAGCCGCGACGGCAGGGGGAGGCAGGGGACGCGGGCCACAGGTCGGCGGGCCTGGCCCTGCACGGCTCTCGGCTCCAGCATCGTGCGCTCGCCCCCGTGCCGCCGGTTCCCAGCATGGAACTTCCTCGCCCACCGGCTCCTCGTGTCCTAAGCCCGGGTCCCTCCGGCCCTTTGCACCCTGCGGTCCCCCTTCTGAGCCCCCCCACCGCTAGACATTTGCAGGACCTGGGCATGTCCGAGGTGCCCGGGGTCCCGCATCCCCCTGTTGGAGCGCAGGCTGCGGGGCGGCGTGGGCCGGGGCTGTCCCTGCGGCCACCCCTGTCCCTGCGGTCACGCCTGTCCCTGCGGCCACCCCTGCCGGCCCTGCGGCCACGCCCGGCCGAGCCGGCGGACACACCCCCGGGGAGCGCAGGTGCTGCCCACTGCGGTGCTGCGGTCTTGGTCTTCTCTGGCCCTGCTTGCTAGACGGACGGACCTTAGTCCCGTCCCCATGTTACAAAGATAGAGTGACGGGGAGAGCTTAGAAAGATCCAGGTAAGGGGGAAACACTTTTACAATGGCCCGAAGTCAGAAAGGAAAGAGGTCCAGGACAGGGGTAGACTTTTTCCCACGCATTTTGAGATCTTTGAGAGTCGATGTAAATGATGGAGATTATTTGTGCTCAACACAAATGAGCGTGTCTACTCGAGTTGGTCCCTTCTCAGTGTTTCCTATATGCGTATCAAAATAGTTAATTGGTAATTATTTTCATACAATAGTATGAAATCATCTATTTAGATCAAAGCTCCTGTGAAAACTTGGGAGGAGAAAATGACCTAATATGTCATTGACCCTTGGGAGAGCTAGCTTTGGAGTGGACCATGTGTTTCTAATTCCCTCAAAGTATATTTCAAGTGAAAACTAATTATAAAAAAGTGGAGAGCGCTGGAGAGATGAGAAGTAACTCAGAAGAAACAAAAGGGCAGCGCTTGATTAAGCTTGGTTGGAAAAGAAGGAAGCAGATCGTTGTGTACCCTGCTGATCAAAGCAGATCGGTCAATGATTGTTTAAGCAATGTAGCTACCTCCAGTCACATTATCTTCGGCCCTTATCTGCCATTTTGAATGGGTTCCCAGATCTTGACATGTAACCGCCACAGGGACCCCCAAAGAATAGAGCCTAGGACACAGCCTTCAAAGTCACTGATGATGGCACTTGGGGTTTTATTTAATGCGCTGTTGCTAGGTTTGGTTTAGTGTCGTATTCAAACACCTTGTTTCCTCTCTTTAGACTAACATTTGGCAAGACTGGTTTGTGGTCCTTGATTCGCCCTTGAAGTAATACGGACGTTCTCAAAGTGGCATATTCGATCACCTGGAACCAGCTGCATATTTTAATGTTCACTTAAGTCGGAAGTTGCATAAGACAAGAATGAGAGTCTGCTTAAATAAAGACGACTATGTCAGAGACTTGAGAAGGGTCATCCTCTGTTTCCTAATTTTGTATGTGACTGTTTTAGTGGGCACAGACCAGGATTTTTACAGCTTACTTGAAGTATCCAAAACTGCAAGCAGTAGAGAAATAAGACAAGCTTTCAAGAAATTGGCTTTGAAGCTACATCCTGATAAGAACCCGGTAGGTAAATGTTTTCTCTACATGCTGTGTTTAATGTAGTTACATTTTATACGTCTCTAAAAGTCACTTTAAGAGTAATCATTTCTGGGGCTGGAGCAATAGCACAGCAGGTAGGGAGTTGCCTTACACATAGCTGACCCAAGTTCGAGCCCCCAGCATCCCATGTGGCCCCTCAGCACCACTGGAGTAATTACTGAGTGCAGAGCCAGGAGTAACCCCTGAGCATCGCTGGTTGACCAAAAAAATAAAGATAATCATTCTGTTTTTGTGTTGTAGTTTAGGATAGTGTGATGGGATTTTTGTACCAAAAATGTGTTCTCTCTTTTACAGCTTCCAACAGAAATAAATATATTGCAGCTATTAATCCCAAAGCGTGCAATACTGTGAAGTGATTGAAGTAGTTTTGTTAAGATACCAAGTAACTGTTTTGAGAATTGTTACCAAAAGTGTTTTCTTAGACAGCCAATGGTTACCTCAGCTTTACCTGTCCGTCCCACCCCCGCCCCCCGCGCCCCGCCTGAGGGTACTTACTGTAAATTAAAACTTGAGAGAATGGGCTAAAGGGTTGGTAATATGAGTAAGGCATTTGCCTTGCACACGGCCAATCCAGGTTCTATCCCGGCACCTCCAGGAGGGATCCCTGAGCAATTAGCTAGAATAAACCCTGAGCACAGCTGATGTGAAAAATCAATAAATAAAACTTGAAAGAAGATAAATTGTGTCTATGCCCATAAAAATAATTATCTCTGACAATGAATCCTTTCATAATCTTAAGTTTCAGTTTTACACTTCAATTTTTTTTTCTCTTTTGGGTCACACCAACGATGCTCAGGGGTTGTTCCTGGCCATGCACTCCTGGCAGTACTCAGGAGACTATGTGGGATGCCAGGGATTGAGCCCGGTCTGCCGCATTCAAGGCAAACACCCTACCTGCTCTATCACTCTGGCCCTACACTTCAATCTTTCTTAATGATACTTAACACTCATCAAAAGATAAAACATGATTATAACAATTTTCTAGTTAGTATTTTCAGGGGGAAAATTATATAATTTTGATTTCTTAAAGCTGAGTAATAGAGTCGATTTTTATTTTTATTAAAATCCTGTCATTGGCAGCTGAGACATAGCAGAGAGGCCTTGTTGCTACCACAGCGGTGAAACGTGGAAAAGATGGGACTTCTGATTAAAGGTGGGAGGTGGATTGATTTGCTTTTTCAGTGCTAGTTGGAACTTGTCAAAGGCACTTTCTGGCAGGGCAGCATCTCCCACCTACGATTCCCAGGACAGCCTGGAAGATTTAATGATTTTTATTGAAGATTCTGGAATTGTGTAAAAGCTGTTGCTTATAGACGTCCAGTGACAAGGAAGGAAGGCAAAGCGCACTGGAGTACTAGAGCAAAGAGACAACCCCAACACTCCCACAGCAAAGCCAGTGTGCTGCTACACTAGAACGTGTGGCCATCCCAATTTTGTGAAATTTCCTATTCTTTCAAATTTAGAGCAGAAAAATTGACAGGTTAATTGTATTTTATAGAGTCTTTAGTATTATAATGTATTTCTTCCGCTTTTAAATAAGTTTATATTGCTTCATGTCAACGATTAATCTTCTTTGTTCATAATCTTTCCCTGAGACTCACATTATATTTAGAGATTATTTTTCTTGGTGTTTTAAGTTTTCCAATGAAAAATTATCTCTACAACTCAATATTTAAATAAAAAGTGTTTTCCGCTGGCCAGAAAAGTAGTACATTGGGTAGGTGCTTGTTCTTACACACAGCCAAACCAGGTTCCATCCCATGTGCAGCTGGCTGTGGCACAGAAACAAACACCCCCCAAAACTTCTCTTCAGACGCCAGTTCTCTGAAACAATACCAAATGAAATTTCCAACCCTCTTTTGCATTTTTGTTCTCATAATATCTCTTACTAGCTTACTGATTGGGGTATATAGTTATGTAAACTAATTATGTTATTTTACAGCAGAAAAAGTGTACAGATGCTTTGTAGTTGTTCCAACTATGGCTAATTATACTTACAATTAAGAACTTAAAGAGTTTATTAGTTAATTTTAATCCGTTGTCTTTCTTAGAAGGAATTACTTAAATTGTCTAATCTCGTCTATCAGTCATTTGAGGCATTAGTTCTCATTGCTTAATAATATTCATTTCATCTTATGATATTACATCTTGGTACTTTTCCTCCTTATTTCGTTATCTGTTAGTACTTTAATAATATTCATTTCATCTTATGATATTACATCTTTGTACTTTTCCTCCTTATTTCGTTATCTGTTCTCCCGGAAGTCTCAGAAGTAAGTTAAATCTACATTTAGGTTCTGAAGAGACTTGATTGCATATCTGAAACAACTGTTATATCTAATATTTTTTAATAGAATAATCCAAATGCACATAGTGATTTTTTAAAAATAAATAGAGCATATGAAGTACTCAAAGATGAAGATTTGCGGAAAAAGTATGACAAATACGGAGAGAAGGGACTGGCAGATAACCAAGGCGGAGGCCAGTATGAAAGCTGGAATTATTACCGCTATGATTTTGGTAAGAGAATAAGATACTTCTTACGAAATTCTAGATTTTCATCTGAATGAATTTATAATTTTTTATTTGACTGCTTAGCTGATTTATATCTGTTATCCTGATTCTGTAAATTGTAAGTGGAATTCAAAAAAAAAAAAAGAAAAGGCGTTTTGCACAGATATGAAGGTGCTTTGGTCAGAATCCTGTTAGATGCTTTAAACTATGGATTGCTATTTAACTTAAAGTGTGTTAAAAGTACTTAAATATTGATATCTTAAAAACCGGTTTACAGCTTCGGATTTTCGATAAATGATTAAAGTTTCTTTAAATTCAGTTTGGTCATTTCAGTGAAAGTTGCTTTCTTCATGTATAGAACCTTTTTGCTTAACGTTTTGGATTTTGAGCGGAGTTAGAAAGCGTGAAGCAAGAGCAAAGAAAGGAAGGCGGTCAGGAAGGAGAAATTAGACCTGTCAAGCAAGACAGAGGGGAACATTCTGATAATCATTACTAGCCTAAAAAGCAAGTAAGGAATTGAAATAACACTTTCATATTAAGCTAAAATAAATTTTCATTTTTTTCTGAAACATTTGTTTCTAAGGCTGATTTTTAAATGTTTTCAAGTATATTCACTGGAGCCTAATAGCATATTTGCATTCCATAATTTAAATTTGATCCAGCCCAATGAATTACAATACAGTTGAGCTCATTTATTGATATATTGTTTATGGCTTCTTTTACCATTTCATGCAGAGAATTGAATAGTTGCAACAATCTGTAATCTACAAAATTTAAACGTTATTTACTACCTAGCCTCTATAGAATATAATTTTTGACCGCCTGGTTTATATGACACTGATAATTATTTGGATATTTATAAAATAAATATATTTTTTCCACATTTGTTTTCATGTCTTAGTAGATTTATTTGATATTTTCGAAATAAGTTTGTCTCCTTTTCTGTAAATATTCTTTTTTTGGGGTCACACCAGCGACGCTCAGGGGTTACTGCTGGCTCTTCGCTCAGGAATTACTCCTGGGGGCGGTGCTCGTGGAACCATGTGGGATGCCAGGGATCGAACCCGGGTCGGCCATGTGCAAGACAAATGCCCTACCTGCTATGCTATCGCTCCGGCCTCAATTTCTGACAATATTCTAATAGTAAAAACTTTTACTGGAAATATTTCAAAACAACACCCCTTATCAGGAGTCATCATTTGGGAAGTTAGTGAGGTCTGTGGTTGTACTAGCACCAGTTTCCTGGTTTTGATATTTACTAAGACTAATAATATATAATAGTTAAATTATGTAATCATTAAAGCAAATTGGGTGAATATACTGGGAGTTAGTATGATTTTCACAATTTCCTGAGTATTTAAAAACATTTAGAAAAAAATATATATAAAAACTTTCTGTGGAAATGAAATTATGTGAACCATAGAAATTCACACACCTATGGCAGATTTTGAAAAGTATCTTTTGATAATTCTTGACTATACCAGCAAAAGTGTTTTTATTCTTTTCTCAGTTTATTGCATACTTGATATTTAGAAATCTTGTTTTTGTCGACTAAAACCACGTAAATAATTTATACAATGATTCTTATGATGCATTTAATTTTGTAATTACAATGTACTTTTAAATCTAGGTATTTATGATGATGATCCTGAAATCATAACATTGGACAGAAGAGAATTTGGTAAGTTTGTGGGCCTAGGATTTTATATTTAAGAATTAAAATTTTGGGCCGATTTTAATAAGATAATATATCATCCAATATATATTAAGCAGCAAAAGGGCCTGTGAATGAACAGGGAAACCAGTGCCATTGGCGGTGGGGGAATGTGCACTGTGAATGAACAGGGAAACTAGCGCCGTTGGCGGTGGGGGAATGTGCGCTGTGAATGAACAGGTGCGGCAGCATTGTGTGGCTGCAACCCAGTCACGAACAGCTTTGTGAATGTCTATCTCAAGGTGATACAATAAAATTACAGTAAATAAGTAAATCGAATGCTCACTTGGTAAGTAGCTCTTTGCTAAAACGGAGATAGAAAAATTTGAGTTTATTTGGATCAATAGCTAATCAAAATTACAACATTATTTATGTATTCTGTGGTTTTTACTGTTTCTTGCTTCCTACTCCGCTAGTGGTTTGTGTTAGTGGAACAGAAACTTTTGTAATTAGAGATGGAATTGAAAAGATACTAATCAGCAAGCTCGTCAGCGAGCCTTTCCTGATGGTTATAATATGCATCAGTTCGGTAGTGGGTCACACTGGAGAAAAGCTTGATACTGCCAGTAGCCCATCTCAAGCCCCAAAGGCCTGCCATAAACAATGCCTGAGTCGGATGCACAGTATCAGTTGGATCCCCGAGTGTTGCCAGTAGGCCCTGGTGGCCCAGTTGTAGGCAGGAGCATTGAACATGGGTTGATTATTACCAGGAGTGTTCTCACTCCTTTGAGCAATGCTTGTGAATTCTTTTCTATCTGTGGGTTCAGTGCATAAGTGCTACCTTTTCATCTGAGCCCAAAGGCTACCCTTCATATTACTAGGCTAAGAAAAACTAATTCTGAAGTCTCAGTTGAAGAAACAGAAGGAAAATGCCAGGCACGTGTAGCAGTACAGAATTAGCCTACTTAGTTATAGATCTCCATTACGAGTTGTTTCTCTTGGTTTGGGTTAGTTTTTTTTCCTTTTATAGCTAATATAAATCATTACAGAATAATTTTATTTATATATGTCATCTCGGAAGAGTTACTAGCATCATTAACAGTCTCAAATCAGCTTTTTCAACCAGAAATAAAATGATTCAGTAATTGAGCTGAGACTTTGAGATAAATGGTCACTTTCTAATCTTTATTTAGTAATAGATATGCACTAAATTCCATTTTTGCCCCTGTACTTTCTTGAATCTGTTAAAAGCTCTGTTCAGATCTTTGCCTATCAAATACTTTAGAAAGTGATGAATGTTGACTTACGTACTAACTCTTCCTATAGTTTTGGCCCCTATTCTTCAATGTATTCGGTAACTATGATGCTTTCATCAAAAGTTTATTATAGTCGGAGAATTATCCATATTACATAATTCACTTGTTAGTGGCTGCCAGTGAGCTGTGTGCAACACGAGCAAGGCAAGCATCGTTTCCACTGTACTGTCTCTCCAGCCCTCAGTGGGCTTTGGCTTTTCTTCCATCTCTTTGTGTTGAAATATGCTTTATAGAAAAATGACGAATGCCATATGAGTAATACATTTTCATTCTAAACAAAATAATTTTTAGGCAAAAGGCAAACCTTAGTAGATAATGGTTCTTTTTTTTTTTTTAATTTTTAGATGCTGCTGTTAATTCTGGAGAACTGTGGTTTGTGAACTTCTATTCCCCAGGATGTTCACATTGTCATGATTTAGCCCCCACAGTATGTATGTTTTTATGTCTGATTATTAAAGTTTTATAATTTCAATCTTTGTGTAAATTGTACTGTTTAATATGCTAAGATTTTTTTCTGTAATGGTTACTATAATCAGGATTCTTCACATATATATCATTTTATTCAGTTAAAAAATTTACTTTAATAGGAGTAAGGCACTTGCCTTGCACATATTGGATCCCAGTACAAACCCTAGCACTATATGTGGTTTCCAAATACCAACAGACATGATCCCTGAATGCAGAGCCAGGAGTAAGCCCTGAGCACTGCCTGGTATGTCCCCAGAACCAAAAATAAATAAATAAACAGATAAATGAATAAATAGAGAAGGAAAGGAGGAAGGAGGGAGGAAGGAAGGAAAGAAGGAAGGAAGGAAGGAAGGAAGGAAGGAAGGAAGGAAGGAAGGAAGGAAGGAAGGAAGGAAGGAAGGAAGGAAGGAAGGAAGGAAGGAAGGAAGGAAGGAAGGAAGGAAGGAAGGAAGGAAGGAAGGAAGGAAGGAAGGAAGGAAGGAAGGAAGGAAGGAAGGAAGGAAGGAAGGAAGGAAGGAAGGAAGGAAGGAAGGAAGGAGGAGATATTGGAGGACTCTCAAATTAATTACAATGTGTATGATGAGTGGGGTATGGAGAAAAGGAGACTTAAAATTAAATTCTATAAATAGCTCCACTTGCTGTTTTTGCCAGATCTCTGTGCCTAAGTCTTGGCTGGATATTGAAATCGGTCATACTTATGGGGGTATTGTGTAACCTATGTGTGTATACTCATGTATTTATATCTCAAGGGATTCTTTAACTTGGAATCATATGAAGATAGCAAGTGGGTATATTAAAATTCACTGAACCCATACTGTTGCAAGAACTAAATACAATATATTCATTATTTTTATAAAGCATGGTGTAAGGAATACATCATAGACTGTTTTCCAACCTTAGACCGGTGTGAGGAGGGATGATCTGTTGGTAAGCTTGAATCTAGTTTGCCTAATCACTGATTGCTCTTTGTCTTGTACGGGAATGCCCTGAGCGTTATCTGGAGGTAGCTTAGATGTTTGCTTGTTTCAGGATTATTTAATAATGCTTCAGTATATGTATCTTTAAAATAAATTCTTTGTATCTTGAAAAAAATCCACTTTACATCTTTTTCTTACAGTGGAGAGACTTTGCTAAAGAGGTAGATGGATTACTAATGGTTGGGGCTGTTAACTGTGGTGATGACAGAATGCTTTGCCGCATGAAAGGCGTCAACAGTTACCCCAGCCTCTTCATTTTTAGGTCTGGAATGGTAAGGAGAAAAGTTCACTTGTATCACTTGTCTTCCGGTTGTTCATCGATTTGCTCGAGCGGGCACCAGTAACATCTCCATATGTCCTGTTGCATGCTAGTGTAGCCTAAGGGCATCTGCTCGCTCCAGGAACATGAAGAGTCTCAAGCCATTCCTTCAGGACACGGGAATGAGGTCCATTATTGTTACTGGTTTTTGGCATATCAAATACGACATGGGTATCTTGTCAGGCTGTGTCGTGCAGGTGGGATACTCTTGTAGTAGCCTCTCATCTCGTGCGTATTGATGCGCTTTGCTCAGGGGTGCGGAGCGGAGCTGAGCTGGGCGATGGCCTAGACTAGCCAAGGCGAGGCGAGCTGAGCCCGGGCCTGCCCCAGCAAGTAGACCAGCACACCACCAGTGGAGCAGTTCTCGCGCACATTTTAGCTGGTGACTACCGCGGTATTTCCTTGCTCCCCCCCGTCCCTTCCCTTTGCCCACCACGGGTGGCACCGCGACACGAGGGCTGGGGACAGATCAATCGCCTGGGTGCCCTCCCCTGCACTGGAGCTGGGAAAAAAAAGATTAAAAGTAACATTGATTTTTTTTTTATTTTGTGAACATTTGAAACAAGGGAAAACTACACAAAATACAGTATATGAATTTGTAGAGTAATTCTAATTTTATCAACTAGGCTCAGTGGATCATAAATGGTTTGCTTTGTATTTGAATAATTTTTGATACTATTACTTTGATTTTACTGTATTTCAGAATTCTTCGTAATTTTAGTTTTGTCCTGTATAATATGTATTTTGTATATTCAGTTTTGCACAATATTTTTCAGGTATTTTCCTAAGAATAAAGTATATATATATATATATATATATATATATATATATATATATATATATATATATGTCCTATTTTAAAAAATATACATATTATATATCATATATGATTATATGGGGGAGCAAGGATATATGATATCATATTTGATATATAATATAACCTTTCCAGTTTAAAGTGGTAAACAAGCAAAAACTTATAAATAATTAAGATGTCTTTCATAGACTTTGTACAATTAAGATATTTACTGTCTCATTTGGAAATACTCTGTTAAGACTTACAATTTTTTAAAATATGCACTAATGTGGAATCAAATGTAGTTGTCCTCTTAATGAATTTTAAAATGTAAAAGGTATTTTTCTAAATAGGCTGCTGTTAAATATCATGGTGACAGATCAAAGGAAAGTTTAGTGAGTTTCGCCATGCAACATGTTAAAAGCACAGTGACAGAATTGTGGACAGGTAATTTTCATTTTCTTTATTTGCTTGATTTTCACGGACACTTTGAAATTAGTGTTTCTCTGCAGTCACGTGGTTAATCTTTTGGTCTTAACATAGGGGTTCCAAAAACTATTTCACGCATCTTGTAAGTAATTATGTCATTTGTTCTGAACTCTGTTAATCATAACATTTAACTAATGAATTATATTTGCAAAAACTAAAGCAATTAATATGTCAGAAATTAGAGATAGCTTAAGGGGCTGTTTTGCATGCGTGGTCCAGGTTGGATCCAGTTGATCAGGAACAACTCCTGAACATAGAGAGGGGAGGAGCCCTCAGCACTGTTGGGTGTGGCCCAAACCAAACAAAAAGGAAAAGAGATATTGGAGGTGGATATGAAGTAGAGCTATGTGGAAAGGCCATTTTAAAAGTGCAACTGAATGTCGAGTAAAGTGAGTTTTTAATTCCTTGTGAATAAACTCTTAACAGACAATAAATTCATGCTTATCTAACTTAATTTAAACTTTTGAAAACTCAATGGTAGACTATATTTTAGCTAATCTGTACTATATGAAATGATAGTGCTTACATCAAAAAGGATGTTTGTATCTCTTGAATAGCAGCTATAACTGCTTTAAACTGTATTAAACACTTGGGATATGTAGAGAAAAGCATACTTCTATAAAGAAAGATACTGCTAGTAAGCCACTAAAATGCGATGTAGTAACTATTAAGATGGATGTAGCTTTTGGGAAGCAGGAAAGATGTAAAAGAACTTAGTTGCAGAGTAGTCATTATTGGAGATTACTTTTAGAATGAGGTCAAGACTCAGTCATGGAAATGAAGAGGCCATCCGAGATGTATTTGGGAGACGTGCAAAGTCTTTAGGAATCCATACAGTGGTGCTTGATGGCAGAAAGGTAGTGGGAAAAACTTATGGATGCAAAGTTCAGTTCAAAAAGGGCCCTATCTGAGTTTCCATCTAATAAAATTATGAATTTAGATGTTATGTGATTAGAAAAATAGAGCCAGTGAAGGAACCTAACGTGGTCAAGTGGATTTGGGGAAATCCTGATCATACTCAAAGCAGTTTAGAAGAGGATGAGATTAGAAGGGAAAGCCATTTAAAAAAATTTCCGTTTTCCAGTAACAGATGATCAGATATTTGCTTTATTTTCTTTTAAGGAAATTTTGTTAATGCCATACAAACTGCTTTTGCTGCTGGTATTGGCTGGCTGATCACTTTTTGTTCCAAGGAAGGAGGTAATTTTGTTTTTGTTTTACTAAAGGCATGTGATTTTTTGGTGGTGATCTTTATTTCTTTTAATATTGAGCTGTAACAGCTTTAACAATTATATATAAGATACAATTTTAACTTTTTGAAACTTTAAATTGTCCAGTGTGTTGGTTTGATAGTTAATATGTTCCAGTGATTGCAGCCACACTAGTTCCACTTCCGTTCTGTGACATAATTACTATTTCTGCTTTTTTAAAGTGAGAGCATTTACTATCTATCCACTCTGCACTTTTCAAGTGTATCATACAGTACTAGCTGTAATCATCAATATAGCTATGTATTAGATCCTAGAAATTATAAATTTATAGCTGGAAGTGTATACATTTTGACTAGATAATTATATATGCCGCTGTAATTGATTAATGTTTTAAACTATTCAACATATAATTTAAGGACGTTTCTATTTTTAGTACTTTACACAAGTATTACTTATGGGTTTGTGTTTGATGTGACTGGGATTTTTTTTTCCTTAGTTATACTTCTGGAAATTGTTCAGATAGTCTTGGATGTATTTGGCAGCAAGTAGTTGTTGACAAATACATCCCTCTAGATTACGAACTATCCCGTGTAGTTATGCATATTGTGCATGTCCCATTGCTAGAAACCTCTCCCTGAATAAATTAAGGTGAAGATTCACTCCCACTGTGCCAAAGCCACACGTTGAGTTTTTGCCACTCAGATTGGTTAAAAATTGATAAGAGAATCATAAGAAACTTCCATTTGTTTGATCCCAAGTAGTCTTTTGCCCACCCTTTACCTTTTATTTTTCTACCTTTCAGCAGTACTCCCCCTTAACCTGTCTGATATTAAATGAGTATAATCTCACTTTGACCTAATGCACAGATTGCTGTCCGAACCACACATACAGAAAAAAAATTTCTGACTTTCTTTCACTTTTACCCAACAAAAGTTTCTTTTACTTAAAGCAACTTTTAAGATTGTGTTTCAAGTATTCATAGCTATTTTTTTGTCAAAAGGACCTTTTTGCATTTTTACATTTTAGTACCTTTTAGGTAAAGGAATTTTGGATGGTGATTTCGAGAGCAAGAGCCTCAAGAAAATATTTGAGAGAATATTACTCCTTTTCTCCTTAGCGAGGAAGTTTTGGAAGGGGAGAGATTTAAAGAATGAGAGACTCTGTGTGTGTGTGAGAGAGATAGTATAAATAAAGTTAAAATTGCCTCATTAACTCCTCCCACTCTTCCCCCTGTAGATTGTTTGACTTCACAGACACGTCTCAGGCTTAGTGGCATGTTGGTAAGTACCATTTATTTTATGAGGCTATTAACACCATGGCAAGAAACACTTCAGATTTGAACCTAGGTATTTTTCTTTGCTATATTCTTAGACACCTAACTTATTTTCTGATAGGTGTATTCAAATTGACAACCTTTTTAATTAGAATTTTGATTTGTTGTGTTTTTATTGTCATTCACTTCTAAGTAGTCCATAATTTAATTATGAATTTCTCTAATCAAAGAGTTTTGTGTTGTGTTTGTCATTTCTAACTTTAATTCTCTTATTATTTTGATATTTACCTTTCAGTGTACTGTGGTGGGATTTATACTCTGCTTTGTTAATACATTAACACTTTTGAAGTTCCTTTTATAGTTCTGGGAGTTTATAGGTTATAAAAGATGAAAGACAGGTAGTACAGTGGTTATGTCGCACTTGGCCAACCCGGATTCGATTCTTGACATCCCATATGGTCCCCTAGCTTGCAACCAGTGATTTCTGAGCGCAGCCCTGAGCACTGCCAGGTGTGCCCCCAGCCCCCACCATTGAAAGTTCTATGTGTTCTTGAAAGTATTTTTTTTCTATATGTGTCATATAATTTTTATACAGATCATGTTTTATATAGATCATAATGCGAAAGCATTAGCATTTGAGTGAGTTTTGTTGGAATTTTTTTGGGGGGTGTTTTTTATTTCCTGTTTTGGTTTTTGAGCCACACCTCACAGTGCTCAGAGCTTACTCCTGACTGTCCTCAGGGATTACTCCTGATGGTACTCATGGAATCATATGGGGTACTGGGAGTGGAACCTTGGAATGGAACTAGGTCAGCTATGTGCAGGGCAAGCATCCAGCGCTCTGTACTGTTCTGCTGGCCCCATGTGGTCTTTTTTTTTTTTTTAGAGATTTTTACTTCAATAAGTTTGGTTTTTGCTAAGTAGGCTAAATTTCCTGTTTCTTCCTTTTGGTTTTTGTTAAGTAGCCTAAATTTCCTTTTTCTTCCTTTTGTAACCACCTACTTTTCATTTCAGGATGGTCTTGTTAATGTAGGATGGATGGATTGTGCCACTCAAGACAACCTTTGTGAAAGTTTGGATATTACAGCCAGTACTACTGCATATTTTCCTCCTGGTGCCACTTTGAATGACAAAGAGAAAAGCAACATTTTGGTATGAATTATTTAAATTTCTTTAGTTTGTAAATGTGTACACATTCAAACTGAATACATAGTTATGTAAACAATAAGCAAAAAAATGACTCAAGTCATCTATTTCTTGAATATATATAACCAGTCATTTTGTGATTCTGTGTAATACACATTATAGCTAATCTGATTTAGTGATTAATAATAAACAGCCATAAACCATTATATTTATAAACCTTAAATTATTGGTAAGTTTAGCTGGGAGTTGGTATCTCTTTTTGAAAAAACATTAAGTTTGTATGCTTCACTGAACTTTATTATGGAGGAAACTTAAGGTCAAGCTCATTTTCAAGGAACTATTGTAAAAATAAAAACACTAGGGCTAGGTCCCTAGAGAATTCCAAAATACTTGATCACTTGACATCCCGTTATTCATCAATTTGCTCAAGCGGGCGCCAGTAACATTTCCATTGACCCTATCACATGCCAGTGTAGCCCAATGGCATCTGCTTGCTTCAGGAATATGAAGAGCCTCAACCGTTCCTTCAGGGTCTTGATGAAGAAGTCTGACCATCTTGTAGGTGGGCGGCCACGTGTTCTTTTGACATCCCATGGGATCCATTCGGTAACAGCTCTAGTCCAGTGGTCATCTCCAAATCGCATTACATGTCCAGCCCATCTGATTTTCGATGCCTTGGCAAACGAGACAGCGTCCTTGACTCTGGAACAGCGATGGAGGTTGGAACTCCGATTCCTTCTCTCACTTGAGTGAGGCGTGATATTCCAAGCATAGCTCTTTCGATTCCTCTTTGGGAGACCCGAATTGCATTCTCATCCTGCTTTCATAGGGCCCAGGTCTCTGAGGCATATGTTAATACAGGGAGAACGGTGGAGTCAAAGAGATGTGCCCGGAGCCGGAGGTTCTTTGTCTTTTAGCTATTTCTTTGATGCTTTTGAAGGCATTCCATGCCGCTCTCTTCCTCCTGCGCAGCTCAGGTTTTAGGTCATTCATCGTGTTGACTTCTCGACCTAGGTATACATAGCTGCTGCATTCAGAGATGTTTGTTCCATTGAGAGTGAATGGGGGCTCTGGAACTAGTTCATTTCTCATGAACATAGTTTTGTTGAGATTCAGCTGTAGATCCATCTTTCCACATTCTCGGTCAAAGTCAGCTAGGATTTTTTGCGGCTTGGCTAATGTTTGGTGTTATTAGAACGATGTCATCAGCGAAGCAGAGGAGGTGGTGTAGTTGCTGACCATCTATCTTCACTCCCATTCCTTCCCATTCTAATTGTCGCATGATGTTCTCGAGGGTGGCACTGAAGAATTTTGGTGAAAGGGTATCACCCTGATACCAGAGAATTCCAAAATAAAGATTCAAATGCAGTTCAAACATCCTTTAGTGCTCTGTATTTTGATTGTTCCTTTGTAACATTTATTATAGAAATGTGTAAAGAGACAAGCACCCCATAAATTGTACACGTATTTTTAACCTAATGTTGATGACACCCCAGTTTTGTTTTAACTTTCATAAGTATTGTTATGCTGCCCCTCGAGGTGTTGCAGGTATGGCTGTGTTGCCTGGCTGCATCGGCAAGTGGCTGAAAGGAGACAGGCTTGTCTACACCCAGGGCTCTGCACCGTGGCCCTGGATGGTTGATTGACATAGAAATAGACTGGGCCCCCTGGGATGTACCCAGAGCCATGGCAGAGCCTGGCAAGCTACCCATGGTGTATTTGATATGCCAAAAACAGTAACAGTAATGGACTTCATTCCCAACAAATGGAGATGTTGCTGGTGCCCACTTGAGCAAATCGATGAACAACAGGAAACCAAGTGATAAGTATTGTTACTTACAGTACAGTTGCTTACTGGGTTTTATGAATGCAGTCTCCCAACACCACACTCTAGACCAGAGTGATTCCAGTTCCCTTCTCCTGTCCTTATCCCATGCCTCTAACCTTAGGTGTACACTGTTCCCAAAATTTCCCAGTTTTATCAGTAGTACTGTGCTCCGCTGCCAGGATGGTGTGGGGGTTCCTCTGGGTTCTTCTGAGGCTCTCTTGGGATGGTGGAATTGGGCCGGAAATTGCTCTCTGTCCCTGACTCCTCGTGGTCAGTGGAGTGCAGGGAGTGCAGGGGGGAGAGCTGGTAGCTGCTCTGCCTGCTGTATCTGTGTCTGTGGTTCAAGCATTCCTGGGCTTGAAATACTTTCCTCTGAAGGGTGGGTCTCTGTAGTCTGGGTCTCTAACAAGCCAGACTGGAGACTGGTTTAGTCTCTTGGATGGAGTTCTGAAGAACTGTGGAGTGTGGATGAAGAAAATTTATCTCTAAATTACCAAGAATGTTCCACCACCCCTCTCAGAAAACCCGGCAAGCTACTGAGAATATGTATACCGCCTGCATGGCAGAGCCTGGCCAGCTGTCCAATGCATATTTGATATGCCAAAACCAGTAATAACAAGGTTTATTTCCCCGACCCTGAAAGAGCCCTTAATATGGCAGCACTAAGAAGGATGAACAAGGAATGGCTGATAAAATCTCAGGGCCAAACTAGTCTACCAAAATGAAGGACTAAAATGACTGTAGTTTAAATGCACATACGCTGGAATCGGAAGCATATATAGATGGTGCAAGCGCAAAAGATCAAGTGCGACATCATTAGTCTGACCAAGACAAAGAGGCGTCAATCACATCTTGCTGTTTTTAACACCAGAAAATAACTGTTCCTCGGAACATGCGAAAAGAGATGTGTGTGGCATCGGTGTCCTTGTCAACACGAAACTGGCCGTGAGCATTGATTCATTTGAATGCCTAACAAACTGGATAGGATGATTACACTTGAAGAGATGTGACCTACTGCTGGCAGTTTCTGTCTTCATTGTCTACGCACCAACAACCACATACAATGAAGAAGAAATTGAGAAATTCTACATGGACCTGGAGGAGTTCTATAAAGAAATCACAACTTCTACAAAATCATAGTCAGTGATTTTAATGCCAAGATAGAACCGAGAAGATCGGCGAAGAACTCCACATTGGGACCCATGGCCTAGAATGGAACGAACAGGGTGAGAGACTATCTGGAGTTCATCATGTCCACCAAGACCATTCATGGGAACTCACAGTTCCAGAAGGCTGAATTGAAATGATGGACATGGGAATGTTCTGGTAGACAGTTAGTTCCATAGTGAAATTGACCACATGATATTCAATCAATGGTTTTTCCAAACCAATGTCGCTGTTGTCCCAAAATTCTAAACAGCATCGGACCACCGTCTCCTTTGTGCAAAATTCAACTTCATGCAACGAGGAGAAAAGGCTGCAAAGTTTAAGAAGGGAACTCCCAGAATGACCACCAACTGGGAACTCTTTGGCACCATTGCAGTAACATGGGAAGGTGCCATCATCAACGACATCAATGAAGAATACAACTGACTGGTTCAGCACCTCCATGATTGTGCAGAGAAAGCCGAGAGAGAGAAAACCACAAAAGGACGACTGTCTTCAAAAACTCTCGAGCTCATTCGCCAGCGTGACAAGGCGCAAGACTCAGGCAACCAATGCTAAAATCCAAGCTCGCAAAGCAGTGTAGAGAAGCCATAAAGGAAGACCTCAAAAAGAGAAGAGCAGCTATACTGGCCGATGCAGCAGAAGCCGGGAAAAGTGACAATTAGAATGGGAAGGAATGTGAGTGAAGGTAGGTGGTTGGTAACTACACCACCTCCCGCTTCGCTGATGACGTCATTCTAATAACACCAAACAGCAGCACAAATGCTGCACAAGCGGCACATATGCGGGCTGACTTCGACTGATAATGTGGAAAGATAGGTCTACAGATGAATCTCAACAAAACAATGCTCATGAAAAGCAAACTAGTTCCAGATGCTCCATTCACTCTCAACGGAACAAACATCTCTGAATGCAGCAGTTATGTGTACCTAGGTCAAGAACACAACATGATGAACGACCTAAAACCTGAGCTGCGCAGGGAGGAAGAGAGCGGCATAGAATGCCTTCAAGAGCATCGAAGAAATAGCTAAAAGGACAAAGAACCTCCGGCTCCAGGCACATCTCTTCAACTCTACCATTTTCCCTGCATTAACATATGCCTCAGAGACCTGGGCCCTACGAAAGCAGGATGAGAATGCTATTCGGGTCTCCCAGAGAGGAATTGAAAGAGCTGTGCTTGGAATATCACGCCTCACTCAAGTGAGAGAATGAATCCGGAGTTCCGACCTCCATCGCTGTTCCAGAGTCAGGGATGCTGTCTCGTTTGCCAAGGCATCAAAAATCAGATGGGCTGGACATGTAATGCGATTTGGGGACAACTGCTGGACTAGAGCCATTACCGACTGGATCCCATGGGATGTCAGACGATCACGTGGCTGCCCACCTACAAGATGGTCAGACTTCTTCGTCAAGACCCTGACTGAACGGTTTGAGTCTCTTCTTGTTCCGGAAGCAAGCAGATGCCATTAGGCTACTTTGGCATGTGATACGGTCAAAAGGAAACGTTACTGGCGCCCACTCGAGCAAATCGATGTTAATGGGATGCGAAGTGATCAAGTGACTGTGCTCTCTCCAGGCTTGTATATCCTACTGCTGTTTAGCATCTTCTCTGGAAAATTAATCAATGTATCAGACTTGCCTATACTGTTGATTCAGTTCCATAATTCAGTTCCCCTCATGCTTTTACCCATCTCAGTTAGTGTTGTAAAACCGTTGTTTAAAAACTGTTCTTATTAGTTCAGGACAAAATCTTAGAGTCATTCTTTTTTCTTATACCCCATAAATAATTCCTCATGAAAGTCTATAATTCTGTTTCTTTTCCTAGAGCACTTTTTAATCTACAACCCTATTATTTATTGTTTCATTATTTTTTTTCCCAAGTCAGTTGTTTCTGGGTTTGTTTTGTTTTCCACTGATTTACCCTAAATGTCTATGAAAGCATCTTGCCATGTAACTACTACGCTATTCCTCAGGCCAGTGTCTTGTTTTGTTTTTCAACTTAGAAAAAAGGGTTTCCAACGTAGTTTGAAAAATGTTTAACTTCTGTACTTTTTTCTTCATATTTCTATATTATCTGAAAAACAAACTAGAGACAATAAATAAAGTATCAGATATTTATTAAAATGATTACAACATGATTCTCTTATTCTAGTTTCTTAATTCATTGGATGCTAAAGAAATATATTTGGAAATAATGCAAAATCTTCCAGACTTTGAAGAACTTTCAACAAACACACTAGAGGTAATATTTTTGTTAATAATACCAATGGCAAATGTTGCTAGCATTTTAAATTGTTAAATATTGGTTTGTTTTATTCATTATGAAAAAGTGCCAGTTTCACAGGATTCTGTATGTCTTGTTAGTTTACACTGAACTCCAGTTGTGGAATTGCTGGTATTGAAATTTCAGGCTGAATCTGTAGTTTGGGAAACTAGCCAGTCCTAAAGGTGGGTATCAGAAATGGCAAGATTTGGACCATTTAGTCCACAGAGGAGCTCTGGATCTGATTTTGTGTTTTATATTTGTCTTACACAATTATTTGTTTGCTAAAATAAAGAAGCAGCCTTAGAAACATTCAGTTTACAAATTGTGTTTTTCTAGTCATCGTAAAGCATCTACTTCAACATCTGTCAAACATTTTGTTAGAACTGAAAAGCTGGGCCACAGGTGCTGCAGCCCATGTAGGCTCCATCCTGGCACCCTTTATCTTTGGTCCCCTGAGCCCAGAAAGGTGAGCCCTAAGCATTGATTCTATGCTTGCACCTAAAAATACAGTACAAACTGAAAAGCCATTCTTTCAGCTTTGTTGCAGGACACTTTGTTTTGGATAGTGCTCTACTTCAGAGAATTTGTAACTTAGTGACATTCTTCTATAATAGTATTAGTTTGCACAATATTATTTTAAGTAAATACAAAATTAAAGAGTATTAATGGTCTTGTATAGTAATGGGATAATATAACTCATTAACTCTAAGCCCAGGAAATAAAGATGAAAATCTTTCGAGAAGCCACCATCTGACATTTTTCCCCCTCTTACTTTTAAGGATCGTTTAGCTCATCATCGGTGGCTCTTATTTTTTTTATTTTGGAAAAAATGAAAATTCAAATGATCCTGAGCTGAAGAAACTAAAAACTCTACTTAAAAATGAACATATTCAAGTAAGGAAAATGAGTTCTGCTTACTTACTGCTGTGTTTTCTTGCTAATATAATTATGTTTCAAATAATATTTTTTTTACTTGAAAGTGTGGGTTTTGGGGGCCAGAGGGATAGTCCAGCGGGTAGGGCGTTTGCCTTGCACGCTGCCGGCATGTGTCAGCCGGGTTCGATCCTCGGCATCCCATACGGTCCCCCGAGCACCGCCAGGGGTAATTGCTGAGTGCAGAGCCAGGAAAAACCCCTGAGCATTGCCGGTGTGACCCAAAAAAGAAAAAAAAAAAAAAAGTGTAGGTTTTAAATATATAAGTACTTTCATTCTGTGTGTTTTGCACAAAATGTTTGTTATTGATGATTTTTCCTTATATATTCCTTTTATGGAGTGTGTGTTTTGTGAGTACTTTGAAGCAGCATTGTATAGGTTTCAGGGAAGCTCTGTTGAAATCAGCATCTTTACTTGACACATTAAGTTCACCACCTAAGCATTTTACCATTCATTCAACTCATTTCCCCAATTTCCCCATCCTTCTCTCCTGGTAATCACAGATTTGACCTTTAAAAATATTTACTAACATTTATTTTTGTTTTAGTTTGTTTTTCTTTTTTTTGTACTTATGTAAAGACAACTGATGTTGTCTTTCTGACTTATTTCACTAAGTTTAATACCCTTCATCTCCTTGCAAGAGACAAAATTTTATTTTTTACCACTGAATGGGACTCATTTGTTTACAAATATCACATCTCTATTCAATCATCTGTCAGTGGACACTTAGGTTTTTCCAACTCTGCACTATCAAAGAGCAGGAGTTCATTTATCTCTTGGAATTAGTGTTTTTTTGTTTTTGCTTACATTTCCAGAAGGGAACTGAATTTGGGGGAATTTGTTTTTTATTGTATGAGGAATCCGCGATACCGCTTTCCGTATGGCTGCACCAGTATAGATTCCCACATACTGGTGTATGTAAAGTGTAAAGATCTACACAGTGTAAAGATTTGCCTTCTCTTCATTCTCTCCAAGCCTTTTGGAGAATACCTGTCAGCTTTCAGTGCAGTTCCTGACAGTGTTGGGGTTCGATGAAGGCCCCAGTTGCTTCTAGGGCCAACAACTGTTCCCCTTGAACAACAGAGACAGGAACAAGTCCACAGACTCTTAAGTTCTTCTTTTAATGTTTCTTTTCTCTCTCTTCTCATTCCACCTTGGTCCAGGAACCTCTTTCTCTCCCAGTCTCTAGCAAGCAGGCTCACTGGGAGTCTCCCAGCAAGCTGCCCAGTAGACCCTCACTCTCTCTTCTCTCTCTCTGGCAGCAAACTCTCTCTCCCTGTCTCTACCCATCTCTCTCTCTCAGCACTCTCTCCAATTCTTCCCAAATTCTCTAACTCTCCCTTGGGCAAGCCCAGGCTCTCCCCTTTCATATCTTCCTAGTCAGGCTCAGAATCCTGGTCTCAACTGTTAAATAGTTTTCAGCTGTTATAACCTTATAAGCAGGGGTACTGTGACTTTAAGGAGTGTTATCCAATATTTCCCTTCTTTTTTTCATCATAGCTACTTGAAGGGAAGAAATAAAGGCTGATGGATATCTTGTATAATCTAAACTATAATACTCCAGCCAAAAAGTTAATTTTTTCTTAACTCAGTAGGGTCCTTAAGTATATGTGCATGCCTTGGAATCATCATAGTTTGTTCTTTGACCCAGGATCCTTAAGCATAGGATCATGGAATCACAGAATCTTGAACAATAATAACCTATTATCCATCCCATGTCAAAGCCAGGATAGCATTCTCTCAGCTTGCCCTGGGTCCATCTAGTCCCGCAGTGGAACCCTTTTTTTGGGGGTTTAAGGAGATAAACTCAAATTTTTTAGGCAATAGCAATAGAGGATTTAAGTTAGGGAATTAATGGATGCTTAGGCATTAACATTTCAACATAAAGTAAATAGATAATACCTAAGTACAAGTGGACCCATATATCTATGAGGCTGATACAAAGGAGGAATTATAATAGTCTTTCAGCCAGCCCCTGGACCCAAAACAGAGTTTGTTACAAAGCGTCCAATTGTTGCACAGTGGACTGCAGCCTGCAATGTCCAGAAGTGATGAGAATCTTAATGCTGCATTCTAATGGAAGCATGGGAATGGACCGAAGTTTGAAAAACTGTTCCTACAGTAGCAGCTATAGTGGTCACAGCATTGAGTCAGTTATCAGGACAGCAATAATCAGGAAATAGGTGGGTTGTCAGGAGCACTGGAATATCCATCTCACGAGTCCTGTTGCAATGTAACACTATGTTTGAGAATATAGTGTTTTTAGTAGGCTTTTAGTAAACTTATCAGAAGTAATGAGCATCAGGGGCTTGGTATGGATCCATGTCTGGGGACAGAAGGACGGGGAAAAACTCCAATATAAACAGGATCAAGAGAACAACCTAAAGAGAAATTAAAAGGTGGTGGTAGGAGATAAAAAATAAGGAGTTGTTAATTCAAACATGGGGTTCTCACATTGTCCAGTCAGTAACCTGTAAAAGGGATGTAGAGAATATACTTAATGTAATCTTATATGCTAAAGGAGCTAGGCGTTTTTTTTGCAGGTGCTCTGATGTTGGTTTCTTCTCTGATTTCCATATAACTTTGAGATCTCCAGTGCATGGCTGAACACTGGAGGGTTGTGGTATCTCCAGAGTCTCTGGTGTCTTAGGGGCTGAATCAGGTGGTTGAATATGATTCCTGATAGGTGTGGCGCCCGCAAGCGGGACCGAGAGTTTCTTGGTAGGGCTGTTATCTCTAGAAATACAAGCATAGTCTTTTCCTCAGATGAGGGAGGTTACCACTACCCATGCATTTCAATTTTTACCCAGATAGGTGAATTAATCTATGTCTGAGCCTGTGTGTTTTCCTGAAATTGACGTTCAGCAGTTGTGTATGGTTCCCCCTGAGAAATGTTTAAAAAAATTTAGAGAAAATAATGTTAACAGATAAGGAGCCAAGTGGGGCTTACTCCTTTTGTTTTAACAATTGAGTTTTTGAGGGTCCTGTGAGCACTTTCAATGTTACCTTGTCCCTGAGTATAATCTTATAGGGGACAACAGTGATATGTTTGTTTTGCCAATTATCACAGAATGATTTAAAAAGTTTTACTGGCATCTGCTAAGCCATGGTCCATTTTGATAGCATTGGGAATATATATTCCATGACAGAAAAACATTGTATCAAGAAGGAATAGATGACTTTAGCCCTTTTAGAAGTTAATAGGGACAGGCCATGTAAAGTGAGAATAAGTGTCAATTACTACATGAAGGAAAGGTTTTGTTTGGAAAGAGATTAATATGTGTAATATTCATTTGCCATAATTCATTGGTCTGTAAATTTCTAAGGTTACCTCTGGCCACATGGAGTGTACAATGTAAAGGAGCACAGACAGGACAAGAACATACAATTTGTCTGGCTTGTCTTAATAGGATGTGATAGTGTACATGAAGGTGGTGTGTGTTTGTGTGTAGGGATTGATGTTTTTCCACAGCTGAAGTAAAAACAGGAGCTGCCATGCAGTCAGCTGCATCATTGTACCATTGGCCCAGGAAGACCAGAATGAGATCTAATATGTGTCAGGAAAACTGGTTTCGGAGCATTTTTGTAAGAGATTGCAATTGTTGAAGCAAACCCTGAACCATAGGTTATGGGCATTTAGGGAAGAAGTGACAATTTCAGGGAAAAGGCCAACTTGTATGCAGAGTTACTCACTACGTTACATGGGCCTGACACATGGGAGAGTAAATAAAGTGAGCAAGTTCCACTTATTGGGCAGAATTGTCAGTTGTAAACACTGTTGTCATCAGCAATGGGCCAACTATCCCACCTTTTCCTGATGATGAGCCATCAGTGTAATACACCGGAGAATTAGGAATAGGGAAAGAGCAGATGATGGAAGTGATAAGAAAAGGTATCCACCTGAAGAAATCCCAGACTTTGCTAGCTGGGCAATGGAACAAAATTTCCCCTGAAAAATCTGCTAAAGCTCTTTGATGAACTTCATTGAGATACTTTTTTTTTCCTTTTAAGGTCTTCTTTTTTCTTATTTGGGGGGGAGGATTTATTTATTTTAATTTTTTTTATTATACCACCATATCACTGTCTTCCCATTGTTCATTGATTTGCTCGAGTGGGCACTAGTAACACTGCATTAGTCCTGTCACAAGCAAGTGTAACCCAAGGGCATCTACTTGCTCTAGGGACAGAGGAGCCCAAACCGTTCTTCAGGTCATGGAACTGAGGTCCATAATTGTTACTAGTTTTTGGCATAACTGGTAATTAAAACACGGGTAGCTTGCCAGGCTTTACCGTGTAGGTGGTATAGTCTCAGTAGAAGGCTCTCAACTCGAGCATATACTGATGAAACTTAAAGGGGGAAGATCAGGTTTTCTCTTGGATGGAACCTCGAGGAACTGTGGAGTCTGGATATTGAGAATGACTGACTGCATGATGTGTGGCTTGCTCTGGCTTCTTGCTAGGCTTATTGGTATCAGTTAAAACCTGTCTAGAACTATTGGGAAAAACCTTATACTAAAATCAGCATTCTCTAAAAATATCAATATAAATAAAGATGCTCATGATCGGGTTTCAGTCATACAGTGTTCCAGCACCCATCCCTCCACCAGTGCCTTATTCCCACCACCAATGTCCCCAAATTCCCCCCCCCCCCCTCCCCCAGCCTGCCTCCATAGCAGCTTTCTCTCTCTCTCTCCCTCTCTCCTCCCTCCCTCCCCCCTCTCCCTCCCACCTCTCTTTTTTCTCTCTCCTCTTACACATTGTGGCTTGCCCCACTGGGAGAATTAACATTTAGGGATTATTATGTAAATGCCTTTGTGTACATTCAGTGCTGGGTTCTAGTTTGGCATTACCATTTCCCACAATTAGTAGAACACTGGTATATATTTATATCCTACTAATGCAGTCATTCTATATCTGTCCTTTCCTTCTGACTAATTTCACTCAGCATAATAATCTCCATGTCCATCCATTTGCAGGTAAATTTCATGACTTCTTTTTTTTTCTGACAGCTGCATAATAGTCCATTGTGTAGATGTACCATGGTTTCTTTAGCCAGTCTTCTGTTCTCGGGCATTCAGGTTATTTCCAGATTCTGACTACTGTGAATGATGCTGCAATGAATATAAAAGTTTACACAATGTTTCTGCTGTATGTTTTTGGGTCTCTGGGGTATATTCCCAGGTGTGGTATTGCAGGGTCAAATAGGAATTCTTGGAGGAATGTCCATATTTTCCAAATGGGCTGGACCAGTCGATGTTCCCACCAACAGTGGGTGAGAGTCCCTTTCTCTCCCTCATCCATGCCAGCACTGATTGTTCTTGCTCTTTTGGATGTGTGCCAGTCACTGATTTGAGATTTTACCTTATTGTTGTTTTGATTTGCATCTCCCTGATGATTCATGGTGAAGAGCACTTTTTCATATGCCTTTTGACCATTCGGATTTCTTCTTTTTGGAAGTTTCTGTTCATTTCTTCTCCCCATTTTTTGATGGGATTGGCTCTTTTCTTCTTGTAAAGTTCTATCAGTGCCTGATATGTCATGGATATTAACCCCTTATTAATTGGGTGTTGGGTGAATATTCTTTCCCACTCTGTGGGCTTTATATCTTGGTCATCGTTTCTTTTGAGGTGCAGAAGCTTTTCATTTTCATATAATCCCATTTGTTTATCTTTGCTTCCATTTGCTTCATCAGTGGTGTCTTTGAAGATGCCTTTAACTTCAATGTATAGAACATTTTCCCTATGTTCTATAGATTCATGTCTGATGTTGAGATCTTTAATCCATTTTGATCTGACTTTTGTGCATGGCATTAGAAGATCTAAAGTTCATTTTTTTACATGTCCAGTTTTCCCAGCACCACTTGTTGAAGAGGCTTTCTTTGCTCCACTTAGTATTTTTTGCCTCTTTATTGAAGATTAAGCAATCATATATATGAGTATGCCTCAACATATTCAGTTCTATTCCATAGGTCTGCAGGTCTGTCTCTATACTAATACCATGCCATTTTAATTACTACTGCTTTGTAATAGAGGTTGAAGTTGGGGAAAGTGATACCTCCCATCTTCTTTTTCCCAAGGATTGCTTTAGCTGTTTGTGGAGGTTTATTATTCCATACAAATTTCAGGAGTGTTTGGTCAATTTCTTTGAAGAATGTCATGGATATCCTTATAGGGACTGCATTGAATCTGTATGAAGCTCTAGGGAGTATCACCATTTTGATAATGTTAATTCTTCCAGTCTCTGAGCAGGGAATGTCTCTCCATTTCCTCAGATCTTCTTTATTTCTTGAAGAAGTCTGCCCAAACAAAAAGCCCAGGTCCAGATGGATTCACCAGTGAATTCTTCCAAAACCTTTAAAGAGGACCTACTGCCAGTCTTTTCAAGCTCTTGCAGGAAATTGAAGAAACAGAAACACTCCCAAGTAGTTTCAAAGAGACACAAAAAGAAAAACTACAGACCAATCTCCCTGATGAATACAGATGCTATTATCTTCAACAAAATATTAGCAAATAGAATCCAAGACTTATCAGAAAGATTAAACACTAACAAATAGGATTCATCCTGGAATGCAAAGATGGTTCATTTTCAAGTCAGTCAACATCATATCTATAAGAGAAAAAATAAAACCATATGATCATATCAATATATTCAGAGAAAGCATTTGACGAGATTCAACACCTGTTCATGATAAAAAACATTCCATAAAATGGGAATTGAAGGAACTTTCCTCAGTATAGTTAAAATCATCTATTACAAGCCCACAGCAAGCATCGTTCTCAGTGGGGAAAAACTGAAAGCCTTCCCCCCTAAGACCGGGATGAGACAAGGTTGCCCACTCTCACCACTTCTATTCAGTATAGTACTGGAAGTACTTGCCATAGCAATCAGAGAAGAAAAGGACATTAAGGGCATATAGTACTGGAAGTACTTGCCATAGCAATCAGAGAAGAAAAGGACATTAAGGGCATCCAGATAGGCAAGGAAGAAATCAAGCTGTCACTATTTGCAGATGATATGTTATTATGCCTAGAGAACCCTAAACGCTACCAAAAAACTCCTAGAAACAATAGATTCCTATAGTAGAGTGGCTCGGTACAACACAATACCCAAAATTCAATGGCTGTCCTATATGCAAAAATGAAAGAGAAGAAAGGAATATTAAAGAAACGATCCCATTTACAATGGTGCCACAGAAAATCAAATACCTAGGAATCAGTTTGACTAAGAGTGTAAAAGATCTGTACAAAGAAAATTCTTTTAATGTTTCTTTCTTTTCTCTCCTCACTCCACCTTAATCCAGGAACCTCTTTTTTTCCTCCCTGCAGTTTCTCTAGCTGGCAGGCCCCCTGGATTCTCACAGCAATCTGTTCAGCAGGCCCCCCACTCTCACCTTTCTCTGCCAGGAAACTCTGTCTCCAATAAACTCTGTCTCAACACTCTCCAACTCTCCCCCCAAACTCAGTCTGGGCAAGCCCAGGCTCCCTCCTCTTATAGCTCACTAGCCAGGCTCAGAACCCTGGCCTCAACTGTCTAACAGTCTCCCCAACTATATAGGCAGGGGTACTGTCACTTTAAGGGGAGTTACCCAACAAACACCTATCTTGTGATTTACATGCTACAAAGCTTTTCGAATTACAATTGTTACTCTTCTTTCCGCACCAGTCTTACCACCAGTGTGCCCCCCACCACCAACAGAGACCCGCATTTCCTACCCAGCCCCATCCCCTTGACTGCTCTCTTATTGGCATCGATTATGTTGATCATTACAGCCCATATAAGGGAATGGTACTGACAAAGCCATTGATTATTTTTTTCTGGGTTGTTCTGTGGGAGTCTGGCCAATTCTGTTCTTGGATTTACTTTCTGGGTTTCCAGAACACAGTGGTTCTCTACTGTTAACTCCAGACTCACCACCACTGCACCTATGGACAACACCTATTTCGCATTTATCTCAACCTCTATTATTAGAGCTTCTCCCTACGCATACACTGAACAATCTAGTCTGTATTGATTGTTGGGGCCACTTCTCTAAATTCACTCCATGAATATGGTCTTAGACAAAAGTCATAGGATACCTGTTAGATGAGTACACCCAGTTTTGAGATATAGCACTCCACTTTGGCTACACGCCATGAGGGTGGGGCTCTGTCGAGCTGTGTAGTCCAGACCTTGAGAATGGCTATAGTTGTGGTGCACGAGGTTTCCTGGGCTCTGAGAGGGGGGGGGGGTAAAGGGTGGCAAGGGCCAAAATCCCCTTAGGACAGCAGCAGTTCTGGGTGGGCCCATCGGGCCTTTGTGGAGGGGACCAAAGTGGGGGGAAGGAGCCCAGCTTCGGCTCCCCGGGGAATCAATCCCGCATACCTGAGCTGGAATTCGGCTTCTCTCGGTGGGGCTCTGTCAAACTGGAGTTGGGACCTTGAGAATGGCTGTGGTTGTGGTGTGTGAGGTGTTCCGGCCTGAGAGTCTGTCCAGCTATCTTCTTTTACCATTTTGATTTGCCTTTTCCTGTGGGAGATGATGACCAACTTTTCTTATGCTTGTTGGCTCTCCCTGTCTTTGACAAAGCGTCAGTCCTCTGCCCATTTTCTAAATCAAGCTATTAATGATTGTTGTTGAGTTTTAAGAGTTTTATAGTAGGTGTTGTCAACTTATTGAATGTTGGATTTAATGTCGGATCTTTTTTATGTTTAGATACTATCAGTGTGTAAAACTTGTTTGCTATAGTTACATTTAATTTTTGCTTTTATTTGTGTTTTGTGTTGGATTTGGGTCCTTGAATATTTCTCTCAGAAGTGTCAAAGAAATTATCACCTATTGCTTTTTTCTATATATTATGTGGTTTCAGTTCTTACATCCAAGTCCTTAACCTTAAATTTTGTGTTACAGAGTTAATGGTTTAGTTTCATTCTTTTGCATGTTTTTTTTTTCAGTACTGCTTATTACCAAGACTTTTTTTTGTTCCACCATATATTAACTCCTTTTATATATGGTATAGAGTATAGATAGGGTTAGATATGAACATAACTAAGAGCATAGTTAGATATGAGTCTTTTTCTGGGTTTTTAGTTCATTCCTTAGACTTGTGTGTCTGTTTACTTCACTACCATACTATTTCAGTTGCTATCACTTTGTAGTATAATTTGAAGTTAATTTTTTTAAGTATTTTATTATACCACCGTGAGATATACAAATAAAAAGATATACAATTAAAAGTTCATATTTGGGTTTTGGTCATACAGTGTTCCAGCACCCGTCCCTCCACCAGTGCCCATCTCCCACCACCAACGTCCCCAGTTCCCTCCCCCTTCCCCAGCCCACCTCCATGGCAGGTTCTTTATTTCTTTTCCTTTCTCTCTCTTTCTCTTTTCTGAAGTTAATTTTTTTAATTGACTTTCTATCTGAGGTATTGTATAGATCCAAACATATTTTTATTACTTTTCAAAAAATCTATTTTTTTGGAAAATACCTCTGAAATTTTTATTGGAATTGCTTTAAGTAATTTGTATGTTGCTTTAGGCAGTAAAGGTATTTTTACAATATTAATTCTTCCACTCTATAAGAATGGAATATATTTCCATCTCTTTGTGCTTTTTGTTTCTTAAAATAGTGTCCTGAGTCTTCAGCATACAGATTTTGTACTTGGGTTAAATTTATTCTAAGGCATTTAAGCTTTTTTGATGGGATTGCATTTCTGGTTTCTTTTCTTCTAGTTTATTATTTATATATAGAAACTGAACTGATTTCTTAAATACATTAATTTTGTATTCTGAAACTAGGCCAGAAAATTTTATGAGCTCTTGAAAAAGAATGTTTTGTTGTTTTGAAGTGGACTTACAAGTGATTTCAGGTCTTTTTCTTGTAGATTTTCTTTCTAGATGATGATCCATTGCTGCCAGTGGATTATTAAGTCTTCTTTTTAGGTCTATCAGTACAAGCTTCAATTGGTTACACGTGTGATATTGATCTTTATATAATGTCCCTTTGTCTCTTATTAACCTCTTTTGGTAAAACCTATTTAATCTGACATAGACCTAGCAGTTCTTGCCATTATAAATTTTGTGTTTACTGGTATAATCATTTTGCCATCCCTTATTTTAAGTCTGTCTTTAGAGCTAACTGGTTTTTCTCCAGGCAGATAGAGTTAAATTTTGTTTTTTAGTTCATCTAAAAAACTCTGTGCCTTGATAAGGGCATGGAGCTTAATGCAATAAACTCTGTGTATCAATTGGATTCTTTTTTTATCACTTTGATATTCAGTTTTTTGTGAGTTTATTTGAATCAGACAAGAATCCTTTAAGCATAACTTTTTAGAGAGGTCTAATGGTGGCAAATTGTTGGAGCTTTTATTTATCTGGGAAATTTCTTTCTTCCATGTAAATGGATTTTGAGGAATGTAGTATTCTTGGCAGCTTGTACTTTGAAGTGTTTTTGAGTCATTCTACTGTATCCTGGCTGTAGTTTCTTCTGAGAAGTCTAAGGCAAGTGATTGTATAAGCCTACTTTTTCTCCCTTTATATATTCTTTAGTTAATGTCTTTTGCATTTAGATAAGTCTCTTAGCTTCATGGACCTAAATGATCTGTTTCTTCTTCCTTCTACCTCTCTTTACTTTCTGGGAGCTCCAGACACCTTACTTGCCTTTCCTAATGGATCTGATGGAACTCAGTATTTCATATTTTTAGACCGTATTTCTCTCTTAGAAATTTCTTCTTACTGTTTAAACGTTTGACAGTTGTGTGTATGTCTAAATGTACATTTTGTTATGGTCCCTGTAATAAATTTACACATGTGAATTTATACATCAGCATTTTTGCCAGAGGAGCCACACTCAGCAGTGCTCAGGGGTGACTTCTGGCAGTGTATGGGGGGGGACCATATGAGGTGCCAGGGATTGATCCTGGGTCATCCACAAGCAAAGCAAACACCGTACCGTACCCCATTGTACTATCACTTTAGTCCAATATGTAGACTTCTTAATCAGAATGTTACATTACAACAGTTTCTATTCACAGTATCAAACATTTTCTTATTTTAGTGTGAAGTTATCTCTAAAGAATAACCAGTAGGGACTAGAGATATTTAAAATTTGTTGTGTATTTGGGTTATTTTTAATATCCTGGCTGTTATATTGAGTGCTACAATAAACAAAGGTGTATGTAAATCTCTTCAAATTAGTTTCTGTGAGTGTGAGGTAGATACAAGAGATCTTACTTTTTTGAGAAATCTCCATACTGAAAAAAGCGTATTGCTTTCTTAGGCAACTATTTTTTCCTTTTCAAAAGTAATTTGAATTTTAGTTTTATGTTTAAAACCTGTCTTGTTTTCATAACCCAATAACTATGTTTAGAAACTATTGTTCGACCCTTGTCATTTTTGAATTAATAATTTCTACATTTCAAAATTGAATGGTTAGAATCGTTTTACCAAGTCGTGCTTTGTCTTCAGATTGGCAGGTTTGACTGTTCATCTGCGCCAGGCATCTGCAGTAGGTTCTACATTTTTCAGCCGTGTTTAGCAGTATTTAAGGGACAAGGAACCAAAGAATATGAAATTCATCATGGTAAGAAATTAGGGTAAATGATTAAAAAAAATTCACTTTCAAAAATGATTTTTAAATAGTTTTTTGGGCATGCTTACTGTAACTAACTCTATTCTCAAATTTGTTTTACTCTGTAATTTTTTCTACTCAATAATTTAATTAGTGTTTATATTCATGTGAATACATTTCCAGTTCCTGGTGTTTGAGCTACATGATAGGCCCTATCCTAAATGAAATGTAGCAAAAGAAACACAACTCAACAACTATAGTGTAGTTAAGTGAGTAACCTTTACTCAGTTCACAAATACTAATGCAATGCCTATTATGTAACAACAATGTTTTAAGTTTTAAATACATAAAGTAGTAAGACATGAACTCTTCTCTCAGGAAGTTTAAAGCAAGATCAGAGAGATACTACCAGGGTAAGGCACTTACGTGCTTGTGGTCAGCCCCTGGCCTCCTTTGTGCAAAACATATGCTACCCCCATTGTCCTATTTTTTCTAATTCCTCCAAATCATGGTTTATCTTTATCAAAGGTGCCTTGAAGCTTATGCTTTAAAGAAAAATGAGTAGCATTTTAAAAGCAGAGAATCATTTAACTAATTTGATTTTTTTTGAAGGTGATTGTTTAAAATGGGTGGAAATGCAATTATTTATGTAAGAGAAGATGATTGTCTTAATTAAATACTGGTAATGTCGATGAAGAATGGAGGACATACTATTTAAAAAGCAAGACTGGGTCCCAGAGAGGGATACAGTGGGTAGGGTGCTTTCCCTGCATACATGGCCTGGGTTCAGTCCCTAGCAGTACTTACAGTCCCTGAGCACAGAGCCAGGAGTAAGCTCTGAGTATGTGGCCCAAAAAGTTTACAAGAAGTAGCAGTAATGTAAGATTATATAATAGAGGCATACTTGATTAGGAGATGTAGGAGGTAAGAGGACAGCTCAGTTTTTTTCACTTGCTGAATTGCACTTGCATTACTGATAATTGCATTGCTATTCAGGGGGGAAGAGAACTTGAAGGAGTTACTATGGAAGTAATCCCAGTCAGAGAGTGTGAGAAAGTCAGATAATAATCCCAGTCAAGAGAGTGTGTGCAGGCATATACCTGCATCTTAGAAGAATTGGAAGATGTATATACAGTCATATATTAATGATAAATGAGATGTTGAACGGGAATTAGCTTCTTTAAGAATGAATAAGAAGGAAAATAGAGCCAGAAAATAGAATATAAAGAATCAGCTTTAGGGCCCATTTCTAAGGGATTGGATAAAGCAGTGGCTAAAGAGTAAGAAAAAGAATAGTGTGTAGCATGTGGTACTATATTTAAATACTTGTAAATAGTCTTTTCTACTAGACTGAGCTCCTTAAATAGAACCATATCTTTGTTTTTAATGTCACATGGTACATAAATCAATGTCCAACACAGTATAAGTTCTTGTTTTAATAAATTAAAGCACAGTGGAAAATCCCTGGTGTTCTAATTGAGAATTATTTATGCTGTAGCAAAACACCAAAGACTTTAAAACAAGGAGACAGCTTTTGTAAATAACCCATGGCAGTATAGAAACAGATTCACTAGTTAAGGAAAATAGGCAGAGGGGGCCAGAGCGACAGCACAGTGGGGTAGGCATTTGCCTTGCATGCAACCAACTCCTGGTTCAGTCCCGGCATATGGTCCCCTGAGCACCACCAGGAGTAATTCCTGAGTACAGAGAGTCAGGAGTAACCCTGAGCATCGCTGGGTATGACCAAAAAAAAAAAAAAAAAGCAAAAAAAAGACCAATTTACTGGTTATTGGAGTGCATTTAAGAGTAAAACTAAATTTGAGGCAGTATCCCAAATCAGGGCTAGAGATAGTAAGAATAGCTTTATAATACCCTTACCATTATTTAGGTACCTTGAATATAATTTCAGTGAGGTCTTGACATTTTTTTCATCTTTACAAGAAACTGAAGGGCAAGGAAATGGGTACATGGAGGTGCCCTGTGTGTATAGTATACACAACACCAGAACCTCACTCAGTCTCTTTATAAGTTCATCTTTTTCAGTGTTTTCATTATACTTTGAAATGCTTCTATATATGCAAAAGCAGAATGTGAATTTTAATTTTTCCTTATTTAATTTCCAAGGAAAGAAGATTCTATATGATATACTTGCCTTTGCCAAAGAAAGCGTTAATTCTCACGTTACTACTCTTGGACCTCAAAATTTTCCTGCCAATGAAAAAGAACCATGGCTTGTTGATTTTTTTGCCCCTGTAAGTTATTTTTATCTCTCAAATATCTGTAATATTAGATGTTCGCTTGTCCAAGCTAAAGGCACCATCTAGATAACCATGACTCATGAGTTACTAGAATTTTTATTACGTTTGGCTACTGGACATAATACTTTCAAGAGAGTGCTAATGTATTTATCCCTCCAAGGAGTAAGTTTATGATTTGCTACTTGGTATGGTATATGGTTTCTTTTACTTAGTCTACTCCTTTGCTGCAAAATATGTTTCCTGTTTAATTTGGGTTAGTGTTTTCTGTTTCACAGTGGTGTCCACCGTGTCGAGCTTTATTACCTGAACTACGAAAAGCATCAAAACATCTTTATGGTCAGCTTAAGTTTGGCACCCTGGACTGTACTATTCATGAAGGACTCTGTAATATGGTATGACAATGTATAAAATACTTTATTCTAATTTAATGATTTTATAAAGCAGATCTTACAACAATCTAAAAATAACTTTCAGTATATATATCTATACTTACAGTAGCAATATATTTAAATAATTCCATCAAAATGCATGTAGTTTTTATTGTATTACAATATAAACGGAATATTTGTGGTTGGCTCGAGATGTGCCTGAGGAAAGTGGGGATAAAATATATGCTCAGTTCTGTCCCCGGCACCACATGGCCCCGTGTCTGTTCCTCTCAACCCCCAGTATTGACTCTGGAGGCCCCAGGCACTCGGTGTCGCCCTGGAGTGTCTGCTCCAGTTTATGCAACACCATAGCTTTGGGCCCTCACATAGGAATAAGACAGGGGAGTATGGATCGAGAAAAATATCAAAACATTTTATTATAGTGGCATAGAACTTTATGGCATCTGTTAATTGCCAAGGATAAAGGCACTGAAAGTAAAAGCAAATATATGTAGAACATATAACTGACAGCTCCATGTTCTATAGGAAGCTAACAAATCATTTGGGAGTCAGGAACAAGGGAGGCGGGGCCACACCCAGCAGTGTTCAGGGCTCTGTCCTGCTACTGGCTCTGCCTCTGTGCTCAGGATTTCTCCTGAGGGGGGCTCATAAGACCATATGTGGGCCGGAGCGATAGCCCAGCGGGTAGGGCGTTGCCTTTCACGCAGCCGGCCCATGCCAATCGGGTTCGATCCCCGGCATCCCATGTGGTCCCCAAGCACCGCCAGGAGTAATTCCTGAGTGCAGAGCCAGGAGTAACCCCTGAGCATTGCCGGGTGTGACCCAAAAAGAAAAAAAAAAGACCATATGTGGGGCCAGGGATTGAACCCAGGTCTGCTTGCAAGGCAAGTAAGTGCCTTCCCTACTGAATTATCTCTAAGCTCCACACATTTTTTTTTAAACAAAATAATGTTTACAAGCATCTCATAAAAGTAAAAATCTAATATATGTGAAATATTCAGCTTACCTCATCAAGAAACTATAGACTGTGGGTTCCAGAGCGATAGCACAGCAGATAGGGCATTTACCTCCGCACACAACCGACCCGGTTCAGTCTCTGGCAACCCATATGATCCCCGAGCACCTCCAGGACTAATTCCTGAGTGAACAGCCAAGAGTAACCCGTGACCATCGCCAGGTGTGACCCAAAAAGCAAAAGAAAAAAAAAACTATAGACTATTAACAATTGTCATACTGTACCCCTCCCATCAAAGTAAGAGAAATCTGAAGAAACAATACTGTTGCCAGTTGAACAATAATGGGCTTGATTCTTTGTGACTTTGGTGGGTTCTACATTATAATGAATCCAGCAAGCACAGATGTCACTTAGTTGATTCTGTGGACATAGAACTCACCCCAACTTATGTATACAAGATTAAATTATATTTAAATTTTGACTGCACGGGCAAGCCCCTGCATTGTTTAGAGGTCAACTGTTTTAAGAATAAATTACTCAGTTACACAGTAGAATACTTTAGAACACTTAAACCTAGATCTGTCCTTAAACATGAATAAATCTTTCAGTGGAAAATGAAAAAAGCAGGTTGCAGAATAACATAGAATACGCTGAAATTACAAAAAAAAATTAAAGTTAAACATTACAGTATAGTTGTTAGCATGCATATACATGTAACAATCCATATATATGCACGTAATATAGAATTTTAAAAGGCAGTGGGTGGAATACATAATTATTTTGGGTATTACTTGTTCTTATCAGGGAGCAGAGGAAATTATGAGATAAAGAAAAATTCCAAAGTCAATGAGAAAAGAAGTTATAAAAGAGAGGGATGTGTTAGACTATACCATTGTTACACGTTTGTTAGATTATACCCTTTATTGATGAAAAATTGTGGGGTTGGGCTCCGGGACCATACCCCATAATGCTCTAGATCGTTCCTGGCAGCTCTTGGGGTACTGTGAATCTGTGCGGGGACTCAAACCAGGGTTGACCTCGTGCCAGGCAGTAGTCTAGCTTTGTATTCTCCAGTCCCCTGTGTTTGAAATTTTTATTAAGAATGAAGTTTGAGACATCAGAATAGGATTATTCCCGATTCTTGTGCCCTGACATGCTCGGAACCATATGCAGTGCTGGGGTTTGAACATGCCATCTGGTGCCAGACTTTCATCTTTTAATTGTTTTAATTAATTAATTGGTTAATTTATTTCCCCACAGTACCAGGAATCATACTGAGGGTCTCACATTTGTAAGGCAAGTTATGTAGTGCTGAGCCACAATCCTGACCTCGATTGTTACAGTCTAAGGATCACACACTTAGGTGCAGAGCCTACACACACTTGGCTGTGGTGTGCCAGGGGTTGCACACTTGGGGCAGTAGCAATGACACAGGATGTCCTGCTGGGAGTCCCATCAGCCATGTGTAGTGGGCTGGGAGTCCCATTCAGTCATGTGTGGTGGGCTGGGAGTCCCATTCAGTCATGTGTGGTGGGCTGGGAGTCCCATTCAGTCATGTGTGGTGGGCTAGGAGTCCCATTCAGTCATGTGTAGTGGGCTGGGAGTCCCATTCAGTCATGTGTGGTGGGCTAGGAGTCCCATTCAGTCATGTGTAGTGGGCTGGGAGTCCCATTCAATCATGTGTAGTGGGCTGGGAGTCCCATTCAGCCATGTGTAGTGGGCTGGGAGTCCCATTCAGCCATGTGTGGTGGGCTAGGAGTCCCATTCAGCCATGTGTAGTGGGCTGGGAGTCCCATTCAGCCATGTGTAGTGGGCTAGGAGTCCCATTCAGCCATGTGTAGTGGGCTGGGAGTCCCATTCAGCCATGTGTAGTGGGCTGGGAGTCCCTTTCAGCCATGTGTAGTGGGCTGGGAGTCCCATTCAGCCATGTGTAGTGGGCTAGGAGTCCCATTCAGCCATGTGTGGTGGGCTAGGAGTCCCATTCAGCCATGTGTAGTGGGCTGGGAGTCCCATTCAGCCATGTGTAGTGGGCTAGGGAGTCCCATTCAGCCATGTGTAGTGGTGTCTGAGATTGAATCATGACTTCACAAGCTAGGACCTGATACAGAATGTAGAGCTACGTAGGCTGGCTCCAACTGTGACTACTTCCAAATGAGCCACGTCCCTAGTCTTTTCCTTAAGCATTCTTATGTTGGAGTACTGATGATCGGGATCCCATGGACTTCTTTTAGATTTGAACTGGAGAGTTAGTTTAGGGGGTAAGGTGCTGGACTTGTATAGTGGCATACTCCGGTTTGATCCTTGCTTTTGCATATGGTTGTGTGAGCCCCACCAGGAGTGATGCCTAAACAGAGCCACTGGTAAGCTCTGATCCAAGCGTGGTGTGGCCTAAACACCAAAAGGATAAATAAAGACATCAGCATATATCGCAGCTGACTCACAGTTGCTTAGATGTGACTTAACTCAAATTGCAGCACTGTTGTCAACATGTTAAGAATGAAAATAGACCTTTAGTTTTGAGTGTCTGAGTGACTTTGAAAAGATGCTAAGCAAAGATACAAAATTAGCTTGATAAGCAGTAATTAATATTAATTCCTTTAGTTTGACTACATTTATTTAATGAATTAAGTGTCTTGTTAGTGTTTCTCAGCCTTTTTCCAGCTGTCACCCCCTTCTGACTAGTTACCTTTCTGGGCCCCGCTGTCCTACCAGATTGCCCCTCACTTACATAATTTTTACCTGTGACCCCTTGGAATATTTGGGGGGACTATATAACCCATTGAGAAACGCTGCTATAAATAACTCAGTAAAATTAAAGATTTAAAGGCCTGGTGTCAGATTCATTGAATGCCAAGTTCACCACTTACTAGTTAGTTGACCTTGTCCAAACCATAATACGTATCAGTACTTCAGATTTTTCATCTGTAATGTGGTAAAGCACATTTTAGCTTTGAATAGAATTATGAGAAAAAGATGAGAAACTGCATATTATTGCTGAGGTGCTTGACATTATTATAAAAGCGGTTAAATCTAATGATTTAGTTGAATTTGCACTTTATTTCATGAATTTGATCAGTGTTAACCTTTTGGTTTTCAGAATTGCATTGTTAGAATTTCTTGCTTACTAGCGACTGCTTGTCTGCTTTAATTATGCCAAGTTCAGCTGTAGAAAATCTATAGCTCTATAGCTTTAACACACACGTACTCTTGAAATGCTTCCTGAACTTGTGCTGTGTTCATTTGAGAAATTACAGTTTTGCACCATAATAAAAGCTATCGTGTAAAAAGTGACATATTCCTAAGAAGATCATAATCTTTAACCAAAAATATGATTATATCGATGTCTTTACTTCTGCTAATTTCTTAATTCTACTTTTAGAGAAATTGGAGTATTTATTATGGTTCAAAAAAGAAACTCAAGCTAGAAATTAGTCTCTGCACCCTGGAGAGAGTGAAAAGGGACCAACATTTTCATTACTTGCTCGCTTCTCAGTGTTTCAGAGTCCTGTGATTTAATGGCTAATGGAGTAGCTCTATAAGATTCACTTACTCATCACTATAGCTATGAATCTATTTTCATTGCAAAATTTAGCCAGCCTAAAATTTCCCTGTCATCAGTAATTAAAACAATTTTTGTTATTTAAATAAGGGCAAAGCTGGTGAAAATTTTGAAACAAACAGGTGAAATATATTAATCCTTCATTTATTTGTGTTCTCATCCCTAACAGTATAACATTCAGGCTTATCCAACAACTGTGGTTTTTCAACCAGTCCAGCATTCATGAATATGAGGGACATCACTCTGCTGAACAGATCCTAGAGTTTATAGAGGTATTTTGAGTTAAAGCTGCAACTACAAATCTTTCTGTGTATATGTATACTTTGTATTAAGTTTTTCATGTTCACTAGTAAAATGTATGCATGCCTAAATATTTTCTGACTAGAAAATGAAATTAATTTTTTCTACTATCAATTATATTCTCAAAATTAAATCAAAGTTGGTCCATTTTCTTACTTCAGCTGTGTTCTCTGTCCTAATCATCTCTTCCTACTCCATAGTAATAGTAATAGTTTTTTGTTCCATACTGTTTTTTATGATTTCCCGCAGCAAAGTAGGCATCTTTATTAGTATTATCTCCTATAAAATTTTGTTAGAACAGTATTGACACTACTAATTTATAGACTGTCAATATCATAAAAATAGTTCATTAATTATTAAGAACTATTACCAGTCAAACCTTTCTAGATTCCCCCAAAGAATGACATGACCATTGTTGATAGGTGGGCAACTTGTGGAATAATGTCCCATCTATTATCATAACCGCAAGAAAGGCGCCTCTTTTCCTTGCCCAAATTGATTTTAGAGATACATAGAAATAAAGTATAGGGAAATCTACACTTAAAAATAAATTAGGGATTATATATTTTTAAATAATTTCTTTCTAAAGAATAATTTTGGTTATTCAATAACGGAACTTTACTAAATGATAATACCAGTAGTTTGCAAAGAATTAAGTTTGTAGAATGTTTTTTAGTATCTTCTAACTGCCATTATATTCTCTTAGGATCTTATGAATCCTTCAGTGATCTCCCTGACACCAACCACTTTCAGTGAACTAGTTAAAGAAAGAAAACATGATGAAGTCTGGATGGTTGATTTTTATTCGCCATGGTGTCATCCATGTCAGCTCTTGATGCCAGAATGGAAAAGAATGGCCCGGGTATAGCTGTGTATTTTAGATTTTAATATTTACTAAGAATATTTTTACAGCTATTTTGAAACCGAGAGGAACTCACTAGATTATCATTTAATAATAATTTAGATCATACTGCTTAGACTCCACTTTATCTCTGAAAGTAAATAATTTAGAAAAATTAATCATTTTTCTGGTATTACCTTATACATATTTTACCAAATTTCCTTTAAATTAGAAAGATACCTTTAATTTACCAATTTTGAAAACATGTATTAAGTTCTTGGCAACAAAAATTTTTGGACATTTCTTTTAAGACTTGGAAATATAGCTTCTTAGCAATATTGAGATCCTTAAAAGAAAAACTTATGTTAATAAGATTTATATGGTTTCTAACAATAGACACAATATATATATGACATTAAGACTTGGAAACAGTTTGAATACCAGAATGAAAAAATTACAATTCTTATTTTATCTATTTCTAATAAGTCCATATATGTGATTTCTGATATCTTAACACATAAAACTTCATTTTTTAATTCAAATATAAATCAGTTTGCTGGCAAGCTTTGTATTCATTTGAAATTGAAATATACTTACAGAGACTCATTAAAATATATGGTTCTGGAGTTTAACACTTGGCATAAATCATTTTCCAATGTAATAGTTTACTTTGCAAATTCAATTCTATGAAGTTCCTGGCTATAAAATTAAATTTCCAGTTCATTAAAATTCTGTAGTTTATCCTATTATTTGATGAAAAGCATGTACAGATAAGCTGTTCATAGTTTCTCTACTGAAAAAAAATGTAAAATAGGCATGGAGGTAATTTTATTCTAGTCACTCTGATCTATTTTTTTTTTTAAGGCTTTAACAGGACTAATCAGTGTGGGCAGTATAGACTGTCAGAAGTATCATTCTTTTTGTTCCCAAGAAGATGTTCGGAGATACCCTGAGATAAGATTTTATCCCCAAAAAATCAAATAAGAATTACCAATATCAGTAAGTATTTGCTCTAGTTGCAGAGTATTTTTTGATGTACTTTTTTGTAGTTTTTCTAATAAACATCCCAACAAAATATTTCAACTCTACCATGTGCAAGATAGCGTGCAAGATAGCATACTTAAGAATAGAAAAGTTATTGATAGTGTTGGTGTTCATGAAACTAACAGTTGAGAATAAAGAAGATGAGAGACTAGAGTAGTGTAGCAGGTAGGGTGCTTGCCTTATGTAAGAACAAACCGCACTGTGGTTGACTCATGTTTGATCTCCATCATCCTGAGCACTGCCGGGAATGATCTCTGAGCACAAGCAAGAAAAGGAAATATGAAATTTAAAAAGTTGAGAATCGGTAACACTATGCCTTGATACTATACCAGATTGGGAGAGTTGTCATTTTCTTCCTTCAATTTTTTTTAAATTTTTTTTGCACTCTTTTTAATTATGTACATTCTATAGTAGGCCTACTCCATACCCCGAGAAGTAAAGCTTTTTACCCTTCCTTCTTATAACAGATTAGGAAAATGACTTTAAAAAGTAATTTTTCCAGATCCCTCAAGTGTGGGCACTTAAAGTTGAGATTTGAGACCATTGTTTCTCAGTTTCCATGTTATCCCACACACCACCTTGTAGATTAGGTAGAAAACTCAAAAAGCAAAACAACAAAGTATATCATTAAAAATACAAATTTGGGGGGCCAGAGCGATAGCCCAGTGGGTTGGGTGTTTACATCCCATATGGTCCCCCGAGCACCGCTCAGGAGTAATTCCTGAGTGCAGAGCCAGGAGAAACCCCTGAGCATCACTCGGTATGACCCAAAAAAAAAAAAAAAAAAAATATATATATATATATATATATATATACAAATTTGGGGGAAGGGGATGTTGACCATACATGGAAGTGTTTGGGACAATTCCTGGCTCTGTGCTTAGGTACTCAGGGTACCATACGCACTGCCAGACGTCTAACTGGGTCTGGCACATGTAATGCAAGTATCTTCATGCACTGTAAGGGAATAACAAATGGCCGAAGACCACAGAACCTGAGAACCTGTAGAACAGGGGTTTTAAGGGAGTGCATAAAAGGGGACCTAGACACTGGTAGAACTTTACAGGAAGAAAGCAGCCAAAAAGCGGAAGAGGAAATGAACAGAAACTTCGACAAAGAAATTTGAATGTGCCAAAAGGCATATGAACAAATGCTCATCACTAATGAGCTCCCATGTGACCCAGCCATGTCACTCCTGGAAATATAGCCTGGGAAGTCAAAAGCAAACAGCAGCAACACCATCTGCACTTTTATTTTCATAGCAGCACTATGCACAATAGCCAGAATCTGGAAACAACCAGAGTGCCCAAGAACAGATGACTGGATAAAGAAACTATGGTACATCTGCACAGTGGGATGCAGCTGTTAAGAAAAATGAAGTTATGAATTTGCCTATAAATGGATGGACATGGAGAGGATCATGTTGAGTGAAATTAGCCAGAGGGAAAAGGACAGATATAGAATGACACCATTTATTTGCGGATTTAAAAAAAAATAGCATGATACCAATATCCAAGGCCAGGCAAAACATGGATCAGGAGGTCTTGTCAGTGGGTGGAATCTGCCACAAGTGTGTGGGAGTTAGAGGTTAGGTAAGACAGAAAGGAACAGTGTACTAGTAACTTTTGGAAATGAAAATACCAGCCAAGAAGTGAGCATTGAATGCAGGCAAAGGAGTATACATGATAACCTCTAAATGTATGTATTGCAAGCCACAAGGTGTAAGAGAAGGAAGAGAGCGGGAGAGAGAGAGAGAAGGGCAAAAGCCTGCCATAGAGGCAGCTGGGGGCGGGGGGAGATTGGGACATTGGTGGTGGTAAGTGGGCACTGGTGGAGGGATGGGAGCTGGAACATGTATGATCAAAACAAAACATGAATATCTTTGTAATTGTATATCTCACAATGGAATAATAAAAGAAAACTTAAGAAACAAAAATGGGGGACCTAGAGACATTGGTTGGGGGGACTTATGCTCTGGTGGTGGGTGTGGTGTTACCGCAAAGTGCATGAAACTCTCATCTACAGTTGATAGTTTTATGGTGCCTCAGCAAAATTTGGAATAAAAAAGTTACTGAAAATATCAAATTAATAGAAATAACTAGAGAAAATCTGTAAAGGGGATTGCTGGTGTAGTACAGAGGTTCAGAATGCATTATATGTGCCTGCAGTTGAACTGATGCGGATTTTAGAAAAGCAAGCAGTAAAAGCTTTATGCAGATATTAAAAAAAAAAATAAGCCTTGGATTCTATAACAGGAAATCATGAAAGCATGCATTTATGAAGTGGATTTTGGCTTGCATCTAAAAATTGTGTAAGAAATTGGCATTAATTACTTGGAGGGGGCTAGAGAGATAGTACAGAGGGCACACAGCCAACCTGGGTTTGGTCTCTGGCATCCCATATGGTCCTAGAAGCCCTGCCAGAACTGAGCACAGCTACAGTAGTAAGCCCTGAGCACTGCTGGGTGTGGTGCAAAGTAACAAAATAGCTTGAATAAAGATTTTAAAAAGGAAGGCGTTGGCCCTGAGTGTTACTGTTTCCATGAAATATGAAACAGTCTAAAGGGATACTGGATGTTCAGGTGTTATGGAGCCATGTTTTCCAAAGTAGTGGTGAACCATCCCCATCCCCAGGGTCACTGGAATAGTCCAGGAGTTGTCATAGTATACTCGGGTAAAATTGAGTGGTACTTTCTGTTTGTTCCAAGAAAGTAGATTTCTGGGAATTGGCACAAGTCGTTTTTTATTTCCCTAAAGACTGGTAAGCCAAAGTTGGTCTAGAGCATAAAAAACATCAAACAGAAAGAAAAGATAAAATAAGCAATATTTGTAGCTACCTATAATATGAGAAGAAAGGTGTTATTTGAAGTCATTGAAGTCACTTCAGTAACTAAAATCATTAAAAATGCTACAATTAATCTTTGAACATACCCATAATAGTAATTGCTTTTTATCAACTTAATTTCTTTTTTCTTTTAGTAGCTACAATGGTTGGAATAGAGACGCTTATTCCCTAAGAATCTGGGGTCTTGGGTGAGTAATATCTGTCATTGTTATAGTAGATGAAATGCCGTTTACCTCGTTTCATGTCTTCTGTTAAATGTATTGTGAACTAAGGGCCAAGCATTGAGATAGGACTTGAAGGTATTAGGTTGTTATTCTTTGAAGTTATTGTTTCTTAGAAAGCATTGCAGTATTACATTTTAGTGTTGAATTTTGGTGTTGAAAAATAAATTTGTTTGAATAAGTGTTGAATTAGTGTTAATTAGTTTGAATTAGTGTTGAAAAATAAATTTGTTCTCACTACAGGTTTTTACCTCAAGCATCAGTAGATTTAACACCTCATACTTTCAATGAAAAAGTTTTACAAGGGAAAAATCACTGGGTGATTGATTTTTATGCTCCTTGGTGTGGACCTTGCCAGAATTTTGCTCCAGAATTTGAGCTACTAGCTAGGGTGAGTATTGTCTACTTAAAGTCTGGTCAAATACACGTATTACTTATTAGATTACTCATTATAATGCCTAGATCTTTTTCTTAAGTTTCTTCTGACTTTTAAAAAGCTAACTCCATTTCTGTATAATCTGCTCCATTATTATAGTTTTTAGCTCACATCTTCTCTAACTTGATAACATCATAAAGGTAGAAACCTTATTTCTCCCATGAACCCCGTCTTTCTTTCATTCCCCAACTACCATTACTCCGCCACAGGTACTCACTGAATATTCAGATCCTGATAACTATTGCCTTTAAAATCTTGTCTCCTTTGCTAGTCTTTTTGTTCAAGCCCTCTCTCACACCTAGATGTACCATATTGGCCTTTTAAATAGCCTCATAAAGGCAAATTCTGAGTTTGCCTTGTTTAGTTCTGCTCTGAAATCTCCCCACCTCTAACTTACTAGCTAGATTTCTTGACACACATCTTTGACTGTAGGTCTGCAATCTGACCTTTCCCACTTTCTCAGGTTGATCTCTGTCCCTCACTCCACACCTGAGAGTCCAGGCACAACAAAGTACTCCGTGTTCTCTGAACACATACCCCTCTGTGCTCCCTGTTCCTTTGTTCTGTTTCTCTGCTCTCATATAGCTAGTTCCCTCGGTACTTACATTCTCTACCTTCCTCAAGTAATCAGTTATAGGTGAGGTGTCACCTTGATGTCTCGTGACTCCATCGATGTAGTTAGATATAATCCTACTTTTTAGAAATCTTAATCTCCTTCATAAGAGTATGAACATTAAGCTGGAGTAACAGTGCAGTAGGGTGCTTGCCTTGTATGCAGCTGACCTGGGCTTGTATCCAGCATCCCATATGGTCCACAGAAGCCACCAGGACTGGCCACTGAGTGCCTAGCCAGGAGTAGCCCTAAGTACTGTTGGGTATGACCCCAAAACAAGAACATACTAGGAAAAAAAATACATTTCTTACGTATCTTTAGATCTACAGTATCTTCACTCATTCACTGTGACCAGTAAAACTGCAGCCTTACAACTTTAGTATTTCTGCATAACAGTCCTAATCTGTTAATGCCTGAGCTGCAGTCTATAACTTATAATGAGACTGTCAGTACCAGAGCTACTCTTTAGCAAAACTGGGCCTCCTAAACTGTGGGAATTTCATGGCAAAAAGATTCCAAAGCTACGATGAATCCCAGGAGATTATTTGTTAGTGACTGATCTATATTTTTACACTTAATTGATTGTGTCTTCGTTGCTAACATTTTTTTATCTAATTCTTAGAAAATATTTTACTTCAAGATCAGAGAGTACATTTGCTTTACTTGTGGGCAACATGGGTTTGATCCCTGGCATCCCATATGATTGTTCCCCTGAGCACCACCAGGAATAATTCCTGAGTCCAGAGCCAAGAGTAACAGAGCACAACCTAGTATGGCCAAAACCCAAAATAAATAAAATAAAACACAGCTTGTACTCCTGTTTCTTACCTTTACCCCTTCAAAAACAATTTTTTTTTACTTATAATCATGCTTACCAAATTTGACTTAGTTATATATTTAATAAGGAAAATATTGTTCAGTAGTTAAAAGAACTAGGTTGGAAGAAGCAAGCTAAATACAGGGGCTGCAAAATTATGTTTTGTTTCTTGGACTGGAGCAATAGTACAGCGGATAGGGCATTTGCCTTGCTCATGGTTGGCCCAGGTTCGATCCCCAGCTTCAATTCCCGACATCTCATATGGTCCCCTGAGCACTGCCAGGAGTAATTCCTGAATGCAGAGCCAGGAGGAACCCCTGAGCATTGCCAGGTGTGACCCAAAAAGATAAAATATGTTCCATTTCTTTAGGATTGAATCAAGTGGTTAAAGTAAATGTAAATATAATAAAAACAGTAAATCACTGTGTTGGTGAAATTCACTTGTATCACTTGTCTTCCCCTTGTTCATCAATTTGCTCGAGCGGACACCAGTAACATCTCCATTTGTTAGGAATGAGGTCCATTATTGTTACTGTTTTTGGCATATGGAATACACCACGGGTAGCTTGCCAGGCTCTGCTGTGGTTCTGGGTTCATCCCAGGGGTGCAGTCCTTTCTATGTCAGACCATCAAACCTCTAGGGTTATCAACAGACATTAACCATACAGGGCCAATGGGGCAAAGCCCTGGGTGTAGACAAGCTTGTCTCCTGTTTGCCACCTGCCCATACAGCTGGACACCACAGCCACACCTGCAACACCTCGAGGGGCAGAATTGGTGATACTAGAGTCAATATTATATGAAAGAAGAATGACAAAAAAAGTTAAAAGGACAGGAATAAAGAAAAGTGACAAAGTTTACCCTATCAAATAAGTTAAGAAAATAGAAGTCTCCTTTCATTTTGGAGAAATATGTCATTAAATGTATAGATGGCTGTTTTACCATTTGAGGAACAGTAGTACCAAAACAAGACTGATGTCTGCTGACACGTAAGTGATGAGGGTGAGAGTGGTAAAGAATTATGAACACCTTTTAAAAAAAGTCAGGTAGATAGTCCAGAAGGTAAGGCATTTTCATGCAGCCAACCCATTTTTAATCTCCCGCACCACATTTGGTTCCCTGATCCCTGCAAGGACTAATTCCTAAACATAGCCAAGCATGTCTGGAAAACAATTCTGGGCCAGAGAAAAGAGCAAGTAAGTCCCTTTCCTTGCACATAGCCAACCTGGGTTTGATCCTTGGTACCACATACAGTCCTCATGTGGTCCCCTGAGCACTGCCAGATATGGCCAAAAAACAGACAAAAATAGTAGAATAATGTAGACGAGGACAAAGTCTCCCCTGTTTATGTATACACACTCTTAAGACAGAGGAAAGGATCTCACAGAAGCAACTAGGAACATGGTAGAGTAGTTACCTCCAAGAGTAACGCTCAGCTGTCAGACCGAGGAAGGAAGGGTTGGGGCAGAATCTGAGCTGGGTTTGCTGTAAAGGGCAATGTGTGGTAGTAGGAAGAAGTTGGAGTGGTTTGGGGGCAAAATTTCTCAATTTTCTTGATCAGATAGAATTTATTTGCTAGTGAAAATGTAAGTAAATGAATATTAAAAAATGAAAACTTGGAAGCAAGTCCACATTTAGACTTGTAAGAATAAGCAAGAATTTAGAACTCAGAAGCACATATGTAGTAAGTATGTGGTATGTATGTGTGGGCTGGAGTTTGATTCTTGAAACTGCATGTTCCTCCCCTACAGCACTGCTGCATGTAACTCGGGCGCCCTAGACACCACCACAGAGCACTTCAAGAATTCAACACCTCCGCCTACACCATGGCCCCTATATAAAAGTTAGACAATTAATATTTACATTTGAAAAAAGAATTTGGAAACAACCTAATGTTCAAGATGTTTAAGTAAACATATCTTCAGTAAACATATCTTCACTGTATCACTGTCTTCCCATTCATCATCGATTTGCTCGAGCAGGCACCAGTAACATCTCCATATGTCCTGTTTCATGCAAGTACAGCCCAATGGCACCTGCTTGCTCCAGGAACATGAAGAGCCTCAAACCATTCCATCAGGTCATGGGAATGAGGTCAATAATTGTTACTGGTATTTAGCATATCAAATACGACACGGGTAGCTTGCCAGGCTCTGCCATGTGGGTAGCATACTCTTATAGTCATCTTTAAATCCAGCATTTATTGATGAACCGTGCAGCCGCTTATGCTACGCGAGCCAGGCTGTGATAGGCTAGTCTGCTGGGTGGAGTTCTGATCTGATGAGGGGGAAGTCCGGATGTGGAAAATGGAGACCCTCATGGAGTGGGGGTCGCCTGGTTTGTTGCGAGGATCTGCTGGGGTGGCGGGCCAGGGCCAGACATACCTTAAAATGTTAAAAGACTCAATTTTTGTGGTTGCCAAACTAGTTGATACCAAACTGAACCCAGACCATTTATGGTTTTCTTTTCAGATGATTAAAGGAAAAGTAAAAGCTGGAAAAGTAGACTGTCAGGCTCATTCTCAGACATGCCAGAATGCCGGCATCAGAGCCTACCCAACTGTTAGATTCTATCCCTACGAACGCACAAAGGTATGTTCAGGCTGCCCTCTGTCTTCCTTAGGCAGACCAACAATTTTAAATGAGTAACGTATTTGCTTTCTATTTTTTTCTCCATTTGTCTTGATTTTTTTATTGCATAAAATAAGTTTGTTTTTTTTTCTGAGCAGCATTTTACTTTTATTTTCATTTGACCACACCCAGCAATGCTCAGGGTCACTCCTGGATGTGGTCAGCACCCTATGCTGTGCCAGGAACTTAACAGTAAAATAACAGGTTTTTTAAAAAAAAATACTAAAATCTTTTTAAAAGGGTTTTCTTTTTGACAGTTGCATTGCCTTAGGATTTTTATACATGTAAATAGAGAAACTAAAGACACAAACCAAAGGAACTAATAGTGATTTTTCTGTGTATTAGTAGAATTCAAGGTAATTTATTTTCTATGATGTTCTGTATTCTCTTTTATATAATTAACATGTGTATATAAATTTTTTCCAGGAAAAGTGAAAAAATGAAAATCTTTTCAAATAGTCTTTGTCCTGAGTGTGTATATCTATATATATGTATGTATGATATACATATACATATACATATATGTATATATACATATGCATATAAATGTGTATATACATATATATGGACTATTTATTAGTTGTTTAGACCATTAATTTCCAATCCATTGACACCTGAGGCTGGATGTTTGTCCACACACCCATCTTTGGTCCTGTGGCAGATGGTAGTATTCAGCAGTTTTACAGATTGGTACTGGCTTGCAGCCCATCTGTCTACATAATAAAAATTAGGGTTCCTTGGTTCCATTATTGAATTGTTCAAAATTTGATATGTCCTATCAATATTTGATTTGTTCTAAGCCAGTGATTGTTTTAAAATAAAACAACTTAAAGTCATCTGGGTACGCTTGTCTTTCACAGTATAGATGTGTTGAAGTTAACCACACATTTCTTCAAGGGATTATTTTACATGTTCCTTTATCAATATTGTCAGCATTTATTCCAGTTAAACCAGAGTTAACTTTGCTTTTACAGATCACTGTCTTCCGTTAATCATCTATTTGCTAGAGCGGGCACCAGTAATATCTCCATATGTCCTGTCTCATGCTAGTAGAACCCAAAGGCATCCGCTTGCTCCAGGAACATAAAGAGCCTCAAACCATTATATCAGGTCACTGGAATGACCTAATATAAATGTTACTGATATTTGGCATATCAAATACTACATGAGCAGCTTGCCAGGCTTGCCGCGGTCACATACTGTTGTAGTCACCTCTAAATAAAGCATTTATTGATGAACTGCGCGCCACTACTACTGAGAGTATACTACCCACATGGCAGAGCCTAGCAAGCTACCCATGTCGTATTTGATATGCCAAAAACAAGTACTTCCTTGAAAAAATCCTAGTTTCAAATATTTACGACTTGGGGCTGAATGATAGTAGGGCAGCAAGAGCATTTGCCTTGTACATAGCTGATTTGGGTTCAAGCCCTGGCACCACAAATGGTCTCCAGAGCCTGCCAGGAGTGATCCCTGAGCACACAGCCAGGAGTATGCTCTGGGAAGTGCTGGATATGGCCCAAAACAAACAAGAATAATACTTGAGACTTTTAGATGAAGATGTCCAATAGATTTAATAAGAGTTTTTCCTTTCAGAGAAATATTTGGGGAGAGCATATAGATAACAGAGATGCAAAAGAGATTGCTGCCTTAATATATGAAAAATTGGAGAATCTTCAAAATCATGAAAAAAGAAATAAGGTAAGGACTAACCGAGCTGGTTGTGGTAAACGCCTAAATTTTTATTTGTGTCAATAAACATAGAGCATCAGAAAATAGTAAAGTCGTTGGAAATTTTCCCTTGAGAAAAAGGTGGCAGTGAGTGTATTCAGTAGGCAGCAAAATGCAAACAAGTAAAACATTCAACAAAGAGAAAATGATCATGGCCTGAGGTAGAGCCCAGGTTAAAGCACTTGCCTTGCATGCAGTTACGAACAATGGTTCAAATCCTGTATTGGCCCCCAAGCAAGTCACATAGAGCCTTTGACTGTAGAGCTGACCGTCGCCCCCAAAACTTAAAGTGATTATGGCCATAAATTAAATTCCATTCAGTTATATTAAGAAGTTTAACTCATCAGAAATAAATACGCTGGAACATGTCACCACATTTTGTATAGTCTGCTTGCTTCTGTCTTAATAGTCGGGTGTGTGAGAACCCATAATTCATCTTGGCCCTTCTTGTCATCTCTCCAAAAGTCTACACCTCTTTCGTGATATATTTCAGGAGACCATTTTTTTTTTTTTCTAAATCAGTAAACTTCTAGGACATGCTTAGAAACAGATTTTTAAGTGTCAGGGTATTCTCTGAATGGAAAATCAATATATTTACATACAAGGTTTTTTGGCTTCTCTTTCCAAAAAAGATACTGATAAACAGTATAGAATGGAAAGAAATAATTACAAATCCTGGTTTAAGTGAACACAATGCTTTCCTGTTTTAATTTGTACGTATCAGTATTTAAAAAATTTTAACTTATCTCTGAAATAAGATAAAATAAAAATAGATAAGAAAGTAAGATAAGATAAAAATACTTTCATCAAAGTATCTTAAATGAAGCTGTCTTTTTTAGAGACAAACTTTTAACAGTATGGAAAACTGATTAGAACCTGTCATGTATGGCTATATAAGAACTGTAAGGCATTTTTCTCATTATCATAGTCAGACAACATACATGTCATTGGTGATCTAGTAAAAGAATGTTGAATATTATAAACTCATGTCTCTTTCAATAATTTGCATTATTATAGGATGAACTTTAATGATGTTAAAGATGAAGAGAAAATTAAAAAAAGAAATCCTCACAAACTACATCAGAAGATATCTTTAGAATGTTTCTTCATTCTTGCTAAGAATAAATGAACATTACCTTGGACTTGACTTGCACTGTTTGAATTCTGTACAACACATTGCTATAAATGAAGGGTCTGTACACGTTTCTGTGAAAGGTGAGGTCGAGAATATATTATTTTGGTCTGGTACATTCTTTGTTTTGTTTACAGCCCTTCTTAGCTCAGGGCTATACAAGAATGGCTATAAGGCAAATTCAGTCCACGGGCAGTTGATTCCTGACCCCTGGAAATAGGAGTAGGCTGGCCGGCATGCATGTCTAAGCTGGACAGGAGATCTTTACTACGTGTCACTATTGTAGCTGGCCCAAGAAATGTCTGTAATTCTCTAGCCATTGATTTCATTTTTTTAAACACATAATGTGGCAAAATTAATAGATAACCTTATTTTCATACCAGTGAGGTTTCTTTCCTCTTCAAAGGTTGAAAATTTATTTTTTAATTTTTTTACGATTAAAAAAATTGTGCAACAGTAAATAAGTTTTGTACAGCTTCCAGAAATACCAGAGGAAAAAAAGAATATTTATATCAAGTAATTGGGCATTGTACCAAATACACCAAGAATTTCACATTTTAAAGGTTTATGCATTCCTTTATTTTAAAGGGTTTATGCATTCCTATATTTTCTGAATTGCTTTCTTAAAAGTTTTTCCTGGATAGTAATTGATTTTTTGAAGTGTCTTTATGGTATCATGTTTTTGCCCTCTGGACATTCTGTTTTGATGTATATCCTTTATAAACCTTTGTCTTTTATCCTCATAGTTGTGATTTTTCACTTACGTTTAATATGTATAACTCATGTAGGAAAATAATTGCAGATTTGTTTTTCACTGTAGTTTATATGATACTGTAGTTATTCAATTTTTAGTTTATTCAGAAGCCACTTTTTATATAAGTACTGCCATATTGAACGAAGTTATTTTTTGTAAGAAAAACAAATACATAAAATATTAAGAATTGGACATTTGCATTTTTCAGTTCTATTGACTCAAAATAATCCATATCTTTTCTCATTGTAATAAAACCAGGAGCTGGAGATAAAGCTTAGTGTAGAGCACTTACCCTTGCATATGTGGACTTGGGTTTGAGCCATAGTACACTTTAAAGAAGTAGCTTCTAGATTCTAATTGATTAAAAGATATGATTGAATTTTTCCTTGAAAAATTTCAGTTTTCCCCCAAAACTACTTTCTGTTATTAATACTATATTTTTTTCTCCAGCATTTTTTTATAAAAGATATACCTATAATTTTTCAATGGATTTCATTTTCAGTTCCCCTGTGTTCTTCATATCCTTTCCATATTGTTATCCTTTAACTCCTTTTACTAGATTTGTATGAGCACCTAAGGGACAATTACCACTCTAATCACTAACTTATTTTTTGAGTTATGATCAGCAGTAGAAGTGCCTTTGATTTATTATTTCCTGTCCTCCATATGTAGCAGTACAACTCTGAGGCATGGTGTCTATCTCCCAGGTATCGAATTACAGTTTGAAACTGAACGAAAACACGTTTACAGGTGTCTATACTACCTTTAAGTATATACAATGTTGAATGTATTCAGTGAGGGACAACTTACTATATAGAATAACAAGTGCTGTAGAGCCTAGAAATTGGCTTTGATGTGTGCCTATTACCTAACAATGGAAAAAAAATACATCAAACAAAATAAGAGCCCAGAAAAAGTCCTTAATGAAACAGAGAAGTGATTTACCTGATACAGAGTCTTTAAGTAGTGGACATGCAGTTCCTTCACCAAGTGGGAATATAAACTGATAGGACCTCTGTGAAAATGCTGTGGGAGATTCTTTGACAAAAACAAGAGTGGGACAGTGAAAAATAATACTGTGGGTAAAGTGCTTGCTCTCCACGCAGCCCACCCAGGTTTGATCCCTAGTACAGCTGGATACAAACCCCTCCCCAAGAAAAAAAGTAAAAAAAAAAAAAAAAAGAAGAAGAGTGGAAATGCAGTAAAACCCAGCAGTAGCACTCCTGTATTTTATCAAATATTAAAGCACTCATTCAAAAGGAAATTTGCAGCCCTCATTCCTAGCAGCATTAGTTACAGTATTCCAAATGCCCATAAAAGATTGCCAAGTAAAAAAACTCTAGTGTGTATATACTCAATATAGTACTACTCTTCTATTTAAGATACTGTATTATGCTCTTTGGGGTAACAGATCGATGGATCTTGAGATGTTTGTGCTTGGTGAAATAAAATGGTACTGAAAAAGAAATACTGAAGGATTTTACTCACGTGGAACATGAATTACTAAAGGAATGAACCAGTAAACAACAAAATAGAAGCAGTGAAAATTAAGGGTAGTTACCAGGGGTGGAGGAATGAGGGGATGAGTAAAGGGATCTTTCAGGTTCTGGATGGCGCTGGGACTTTGGAGAGGGCATGGCGATAACTACATTTAAAGCAATGACGCTAACCCTCTCGAATTCCATAGTGTAAACCAGTTACTTCAACAGCGGGCCTGGCGCACTAGCTACAAAGGAAGCCATTTGCCTTGTACACGGCCAACCTGGATTCGATCCTGGACATCCCCTTATGGTCCCCTGAGCATCGCCAGGTGTCAACCCCCCCCCCCAAGAAAGAGCAAAAAGAGTATGATGAGCACAGAAAGCAAATTGTGGATAATCGTGAATTTCATTCCTGTATGTTTTTGTATATGAAACTTAAGAGCATAAAAGATGTTCACCAAAGCCAGGAGAACAAAATGTGAATTAAAGAAGAGGATGTCTATACCAATAATGAAATGTGGAATATTTGTACTCAGCATTTAAAATAAAGAAGGATGAAACTCATTACAACAATGTGGATAAAGCTAGAGAGCATAAAGCTTAGTGAATTACCATATAAAGAAAGAAAACCTGTATAATTTCATTCATGTGGTACATAAAGAAACCAAATAAAATGAACTTTTAGATTGAAAGACCAATAAGTGGTTTCATAAATCAAAATGAGTAAATTTGTGTCAAGTAGTAGAAACTATATTTGGTGAAAGATTGAATTGGATGTTCCATAATGCACTTACTGTATAAACATACATTGATTATACTGATATAAACACTAACTCAAATAGAACTGTACCCCTATGCTCATGGCAAAATTATTTACTATAGCCAGGACATGAAAACTACCTAAATCCGATTAATTAAATTAATGAATAAAAATTTAATGTATAATATATGCAATAAAAAGTCATTGGCCATAAATATTAAACCCCCTATTCCTTTTTATGGGTTAAACTTCTGTGGACACTGAAGCAAAAATGATCAAAGCAAATGCCATGTAATCCCACATGTAAAGTGTTATGTAAACAAAAGAACTACCCTCAGTTTACAGAGAACAGATTGCCAGTTGCCAGGGGTGGGGGCACAATACAGGTGAAAGTTGTCAAAATATACAAACTCTTAGTTATAAATCAGATACATAAATGTGACTAATTAGCAGCATTCTGTTGTGCAATTTTATTTATTTATTTGTTTATTTATTTTTGCGTCACACCCAACAATGCTCAGGGGTTACTCCTGGCTCTGCACTCAAGAATTACTCCTGGCAGTACTCTGGGGATCATGATGGATGCCGGGATCAAACCGGTCAGCCGGGTCAAGCAAGGCAAACGCCCTTCCTGCTGTGCTCCAGCCCCGTCTGTTGGTACAATTTTAAAGATGCTACCATAGTAAATTTTTCAATTATCACAAGTAGAAAAAAAATATAGCATGTGGTAATGCCAGTTAGCATAGGTGTAAATCTTGAGCATCACACATTTTTTTTTAATTTTTAAATTTAATAACAGTTATAATTGACACATATAACATTGTATTTTCTTTAGGTGCTTAGTACAATGATACGTATTAGATGAAATGATTGCCATAGTAAAATTACCATACTTAACAGGTATCTTTCAAATTTTCCATTGTAAAAATGATATATATTCATATAATAAAGTTTCAGACTTAAATAGCAATATATAATATGGCTTATTATTTTCAGTAGAACAATTACTTGTGATTTACTTTTTTCCTTTGGGTGGGGTGAGGCTATACCCGGCAGTGCTCAAGGCTTACTGGCAAAGCTTGGGGATCAAATGTGCTGTTACCAATCCTAGGTCAGGTTCTACCTGGTTGTCACGGGCAAGGAAAGTGCCCTAGCAGCTGTGCTATCTCTCCGCCTCCTTTAATATGTTAGCAAATCTTTCTGTTTAAAAATAGTCATGAATCTACGAGGCACATATCACCCTGATACCCAAAGCAGGGAGAGACAACACAAAGAAAAAAAACTACAGACCAATCTCCCTGATGAACACGGATGCTAAGATCTTCAACAAAATACTAGCAAACAGAATGCAAAGAATCATCAAGAAGATTATACATCATGACCAAGTTGGATTCATCCCGGGAATGCAAGGATGGTTCAACATTCGCAAGTCAATCAATAATACATCATATCAATAAAAGAAAAAATAAAAACCATATGATCCTTTCAATAGACGCGAGAAAAGGCATTTGACAAGATCCAGCACCCGTTCATGATTAAAACGCTCCAGAAAATGGGAATTGAAGGGACTTTCCTCAAGATAGTTACAGCCATCTACCAAAAGCCCACAGCAAGCATCATTCTAAATGGGGAAAAGTTGAAAGCCTTCCCCTGAGATCAGGGACAAGACAAGGTTGCCCACTCTCACCTCTTTTATTCAATATAGTACTGGAAGTACTTGCCATAGCAATCAGAGAAGAAAAGGACATCAAGGGCATCCAGATAGGCAAGGAAGAAGTCAAACTATCATTATTTGCAGATGACATGATATTATACCTAGAGAACCCTAAACTCTCTACCAAAAGACTCCTAGAAACAATAGACACATATAGTAGAGTGGCAGGATACAAAATCAACACCCAAAAGTCAGTGGCTTTCCTATATACAAAAAACGAAAGAGAAGAAAGGGATATTAAGGAAACTATTCCATTCACAATTGTGCCACAGAAAATCAAATACCTAGGAATCAACTTACTCAAGTATGTAAAGGACCTGTACAAAGAAAATTACAAGACACTGCTTCAAGAAATAAAAAGAGGACACGAGGAAATGGAAACACATTCCCTGTTCATGGATAGGGAGAATCAACATTGTCAAAATGGTAATACTCCCTAGAGCTCTGTACAGATTCAATGCAGTCCCTATAAAGATACCCATGACATTCTTCAAAGAAATTGACCAAACGCTCCTGAAATTTGTATGGAACAATAAACCCCCAAGGATAGCTAAAGCAATCCCTCGGGAAAAAAGAAGATGGGAGGCATCACCTTTCCCAACTTCAAACTGTACTACAAGGCAGTAGTAATTAAAACAGCATGGTATTGGAATAAAAACAGACCTGTGGACCTATGGAATAGAATTGAGTATCCTGACACCCAACCTCAAACACATGATCATTTAATCTTTGATAAAGGTGCAATGAGTCTAAAATGGAGTAAGGAAAGCCTCTTCAACAAGTGGTGTTGGGAAAACTGGGCAGCGACATGTAAAAAAATGAATTTGGACCTGTGTCTAACACCATGCACAAAAAATCAGATCAAAATGGATTAAAGATCTCAATATCAGACTTGAATCCATAAAATACATTGAAGAAAATATAGGAAAAACCCTCCACAACATTGAAGCTAAAAGGCATCTTCAAAGGTGAAACATCACTAACAAAGCACTAGAAGAAAGGATAAACATATGGGACTACATGAAACTAAAAAGCTTCTGCACCTCAAAAGAAACAGTGACTAAGATACAAAAGCAGTCCACAGAATGGAAAAGAATATTCACCCAATACCCATCTGATAAGGGGTTAATATCCAGGATATATCAGGCACTGGTAGAACTTTTACAAGAAGAAAACAAACAACCCCATCAAAAAATGGGGGAGAAGAAATGAACAGAAACTTCAGCAAGGAAGAAATTCGAATGGCAAAAAAACATATGAAAAAATGCTCATCATCACTAATCATCAGAGAGATGCAAATCAAAACAACAATGAGATACCACTTTACACCACAGAGACTGGCACATATTCAAAAGAGCAAGAACAATAAGTGCTGGCATGGATTTGGGGAAAAGAGGACACTCATCCATTGTTGGTGGGAATGCCAGCTGGTACAGCCTTTCTGGAAAACAATATGGACATTCCTCCAAAGACTAGAAATTGAACTCCCATTTGACCCAGCCATACCACTCCTGGGAATCTACTCTGGGAAACCAAAAATACGCAGCGGAAACACCATCCCTACTTCTATGTTCATAGCAGCATTATTCACAATAGCCAGAATCTGGAAGCAACCAGAGTGCCTGAAAATTGATGACTGGATAAAGAAGCTTTGGTACATCTACACAATGGAATACTATGCAGCTGTTAGGAAAAATGAAGTTATAAAATTTGCCTATGAATGGATGGACATGGAGAAGATTATGTTGGAGCCGAAATTAGCCAGAAGGAGAGAGACAGATACAGAATGACTGCATTTATTTGCATGCATAAATATATATGTACATATTATACCAATATCCAAGGTCAAGTGAAACATGG